>JAODLL010000760.1:0-13732 GCA_026546735.1 Forbesichthys agassizii | reverse complement strand
TTCACTGTGTCCCGCAATGTTTTCGTTGACGCTTTGTACCAATGCATGTCACACGCTGCATCTAGCAGAGTGCTAACCCAAACCACTCCTTCATCCCCCTGCCTCCAGTCAGAAGACAGAACTCTGAAGGCAATGTAGAAATGAGCCGCGAACTGAGCTACTCAATACCACAGTGATACTGTCCCCCAAGCCCCATCCACGGCAGCAACAAAAGTGCCACCAGATCAGCAGGCCAGAACACGGGCGGGCGTGTAACCCACCCCACAGTACCAGAGCGCCCAACCGGGGAAGAAAATCCACCCACCCAACCCACACTACACCAGTGTCCAATGACCCGCTGCCAGAACCACATGGCCGGTGATCCGGAACACATCACTGCCCAAACCAACACCCAAGGTTCCCTCCAGATTTGAGAACCACTGTTCTAATGGTCAATTATAATAATTCTACTGGGAGCTGTCTTAACCCAATCCAGCAGGATACAATGCAAGTAGCTATGAAATGTTACTTACAGGTGAAGAGGACAAGAGCCGTGCGAACCAGCAGGTCCACTGGCATCTTCCAGTTGCCCCGGACACGGGCAACCGCAGGTGGGATGAGGATCCCTGCTGGAACGTAGAACTGTAGTGCGAACGTTATAAAGATCCCAAAGGTATACAGCAACTTCACTGTCTGGTATGTCCTGCATAGGGGAGGCAAAGCACTTTCAGTTATGTTGTTAAACAATGTATTTTAATAAATCTGGTGGTTATAGAGGGTCTATTATTGCCTGACTGGAGGATATGTAATGTGATTAAGAGTAATATAAATGTTTCTTTAACTCTTGTCCCAGTGGGTTGATGCCCTAAAGCTCACCAGCAGTTGGGCAGGTTAAGTGTGATGCTTCCTGTGATGTTCTCGCCAAAGCAGATGTATCCGATGATCCCCAGGCTGACATACAGTAAGGTTACTGCTGCCATGCCCATGTAGAGCACCTGGTTAAACCTCTCTGGATGCTGCATATTGTTTTCCAGAGGGAGAACCTAAAAGATATACAGTAGAACCTCTCGATATACAACAGTGGTGTTTCAAACCTCTTTTTTATATGTATATTTAATATTGATGATTAAATATACTGTGGTTCCTAGATTAGACTTGGATAACATCACAACAAATAATGTTGAATTGTTGTTTTATCATATGATCACACATATCACAATCATTCATTTTAACATAATAGACTATTATGTTACACAGTATTTTTTATTTTAAAAGCCTATTATAACCATGACTGTGGATAACAAATGCAAAAACAATGCATACAGTATTTGTATGCCAAGCATGCCTTTATATACAACAACCTTTGAGGTGCTATATCTTATTTTGACGAAGTCCTTTTCAGACAATTTAATCTCAAGAGAATGTCTATAAAAACTATTTAAAGAATATTTCAAAAAACAATATTGGAATAGTGATTGTTTTATTTTGTCTTTCCAAATCAAAGTCAAAGTGAGTAATGGTTAGGCTATGTCAAACTTAAAGAATTCTGGATAAAAAAATTAAAAAAACTTTTAAAGTAGAGAAAAAAACACGAGACCCCAGTTAACTGGAGCCGCATTAATTCAGTACACTTATTGTGAATGGCACCTACCACACCGATTCCTTCAAAGGCAAAGATGGCCATCCCAAAGAAGAGAGGGTAGGTCCTGGCACTGCCAACTGCTGGCAGGTTGAAGGAGTAAGGGATGTTCTACAGGAAAAATATGAAACTCTGTGATTACCTCTCACAGACATTGAATGCACCGTGTGTATAGAGTGGCAGAACTCCAATATATTGTTTATTATGTTGTATAAAGTGGTTTTCCTGCTAAAGGTTTAGAGAATTTAAAATTATTTTGTCCATCAATATTAACCTAAACAGACTTTTTTTTTGATGGCCAAAAACCAATGATGTATGATAATTAGAAGTCCGGACTCTCTGGCTGTTAAAATCTGATTTTCTTGTATTCAGCACCACTTACAGCAGCACAGTCTCACTGCACAGTGAAGTCTGCCATAACTACAACTAGGAACATAACATTGTATTTTAGCAGTACTACACTGTAACATGTCAGAGTAACTTCGTAGTTACTGATGTTTAAGTTACCACAACAACACATGCAAATAGCATTTCGATATAATCTCTTCCAAATAACAGTGTGGACAGTCATCTCAAAATATCCGATGTGATATCACAACAAGACCATGACATATACCAAACATCCAGCAAAACAATGACACTTTTTGCAGCATCTTAAATGAAAAACTCATAACTTCAGAAAATGTCCTCACCCACACTCATTTAAAACTTTAACCATTATCAAACAAAATGAACATGCAAATGTGCTGGAAACAGATGTAAATACTGTATAGATTAAATGGTCTGGCACTGGGATTACAGACTGAATTGATAAACTGGATTGGACTAAAACTATGACTACGCACTAGAGGGATAAACTCTTAAATCATCTCTCCTGTGACAACCACCCCAAACTCACTTGGAAAGCCAACAGTGTTTGTGAATCATATTTACCATGATACAGTAGTAGTATATTAACATCAGGCTGCCCGTCATGGCCAAGGTGGCCACCAGGGAGAAGGGTGCCAGGTATTTGAGGTTGCGGATTAACACCAGCAGGATTATGGGTGGCAGGAAGCATAACATGTAGAGACGAGAGTCAAAGCTAGGGACCAGCAACTGTGTCTGATTGGTGTAGTTTACATTGCAGTCAAAGGTAGTGCTGTTAGCTGCCTCCACAACCTAGGAAGTAGGGGTTGGGGGGGAGAAGAGTGTGGTGTAATCATTTAGGACACGTCTCCTAGTACCCTTAGAATCACTTGTCATGTCAAGAGCTATGTCACATGTAGCACACAGCCAGTACTTGCCAGGAATACCTGCAGTTTCTTTAATGTTGCTGTAGGCCTCTTGGAAGCCTCCCTGACTAGTTTTCTTCTCGTCTTGATTTTATAGATATTAAATCTCCAATACTTCAGTTAACACGAAAAATCTGGCATTTTAACACTAGTAGCACCACGAATCGCCGTATACCTCAAACCGCAAACGGGTCAAATTTACCCATGCGCCTAGATACCGTGTTTCTAGTTCCAAAATGTACTCTGTCATTGTATTGATTGTATTCTAAAATTAGTTTGTTTAATTGTCTGTGTTTTGGTGCTCTAGTCTTTAAGAACACGCAAATGTAGTCTATTCATGGAAGCATCCCAAAATCAAAGATTGCACTTATTAGACATGTCGGCTAACAAGCTAATGCGAGCGGCACTTTGCTGTAGTTGAGAACAGCTGTTCATCCACGCCAGTAGAGACTGTGGCATAAAATGCAGTTTTGTATAAATCTCCCCCACACTTCAGTCATGATCGCAAATGTGTCCGTGGTGTACCCGCATCGCCTGCTCTTTATCATAAGCAGAAAGGAAATGCAGGGTCTCCCGAAATCGGTTACTCGACAGTGTTGAGATGAGAAATGTATTGAACCATTGCTCGAACTAGAAACTTTCCATCTCTCACTGTCCTTAGTGTACAACCCTCACATAGAAGCGCTTTCAACTCTTGTGTCACATCCGAGGATGCTCCGTATGCTACACAAAGTGTGTGTCAGGCAGTGTACACTTGCTGACTGCAACAGAGAGTTATAAAAGCTGTTTCTTCAAATGTTACGCATCGTGTGTGGTTGTGTGGCCAGCTGACCCTGTGAAAATCTACTGTTATGAATTATGTAGATTTCTATCACACACTTGTGTACCGTTGCCTAGCACCATATGATATGTAAAAGGCAGCTGCGCAAAAATCAGAAACCTGCCGAAAATAAATGCATTTTGATAACGGGTATATTTGAACCGGTGTGGCGGTTATAGGTATAAATGCCCGTGTTTTAAATCTGGATTTATCTTGACTATTTTTAACAATATGGAGTGCAAAACAACACCATTTTTAGGAAAAATCTAATACTGGGGGAGATATGTACAATTGAAAAATCTCCATGGGTAAAATGTACCCCGTGGTGGTTCTAGTGTTAACAGTGGTGTTTGAACTTATATCCACTGTACATTTGCACATTTTGACTGTTTAACCCTTGTGCTGTCCTATGGGTCAAAATGACCCGGTGCACTTGCCAGTAGAGGGCAGCAACCACAACACGGACATATGACATTCCGTAGTTTGCTCCCTCTGCTGCTAGTCTGCTGAAATGCCTTAGGACAGCACGAGGGTTAAGCCCCTCTCTGGGAACCATCAGCTTATCGTGGTGGAGAGGTTTGTGTGTCCCTATGACCCTGAGAGCTGTTTTGTCTGGAGCATTGCGCTCCTGGTAGGGTCTCCCAAGGCAAAGTGGTCTCAGGGGATGGGCCAGACAAAGAATGGTTTAGAAGACCCTCATGGAAAATCATTCAAGAGGAAAAGTTACCCTACCCGGAGAAAGCCCGGGGCCCCCGTCTGGAGCCAGAAGAAGCAATGTGGTACCATCATCCTCTTCATCTTATGGGCACACCATGGTAGGAAGAACCGTGGGGGTATGGTGCGGTGTTAAGTGGGTGGCAGCGATGGTAAGGGAGCTCGACGGACCAGACCCGGGCGGAGGTGGAGCGCTATCATTTATATCTGATGGTGCTTACCTCCCGGTAGAAGAGAGGTTCGCCTCCCTGCGCCTACAGGTTATGGGGGGAAAACTCTGACTGCCTATGCACTGAACAGCAGTTCTGAGTATTTGGCCTTTCAGGAGACCCTGAATGGAGTCCTGTATGGAGCTCCAGTATGGGACTCCATAGTTCTACTGGGAGACTATGACGGAGACACCTGGAGAGATGTGATTGGGAGGAATGGCCTCCCTGATCTAAACCCGAGTGGGCGTTTGTTGTTAGACCTCTGTGTTAGTCATGGATTGTCTATAACAAACACCCTGCTCGAACATAAGGATGCTCATAAGTGTACGTGGTAACAGAGCAGCATAGGTTGTAGGTCGATGATCAATTTTGTCATCATATTATCTGATACAAGGCAGCATGTTTCGGGTTAAGAGAGGGGCAGAGCTAGCTACCGACCATCTGGTGGTGACTTGGGTCAAGGGATGGGGGAAGACTCTGGACAGACCTGGTAAGCCAAACAGGTAGTGCGGGTGAACTGGGAACATCTAGAGGAGGTCCCTCTCCATGAGATCTTCAACCGACAAGTTTGACGGAACTTCTCTTGCATCCCTCTGGAAGTTGGGGACGTTGAACCTGAGTGGGCAATGTTCAAATCTTCCATTGCTGAAGCTGCGGCGGAGAGCTGTGGTCTCAAGGTCTTAGGTGCTTCAAGAGGCGGTAACCCCCTGGTTGACACCAGTGGTTTGGGAAGCTGTCCGACTGAAGAAGGAGGCCTTTCGGGATATGTTGTCCCAGAAGACTCTGGAGGTGGTTGCAAGGAACCGATGGGCCCAAAGCGCTGCAGCATCTGCCATAACAGAAGCGGATGTGGGAGAGGTATGGAGAAGCCATGGAAAAAGACTTTCGGTAGGCACTAAAGTGTTTCTAGAAAACTATCCACCACCTCAGGAGGGGAAAGCGGGGTACCATCCAAGCTGTGTACAGTAAAGATGGGACGCTGTTGACCTCAACTGAGGAGGTAACTGGCCAGTGGAAGGAACACTTTAAGGCAGGGATTCTTAACCTTGTTGACAGTAGGACCTATTTTAGAGGTTGAAAATATTTCACGACCCCCCCCTCCCAACACCACACACACAATAAAAACATGTCATCCTACTCACTTAATGGGATGGTTAAGCCTCCATTGATGCTAGACGGGGTTTAATAAGGCTCTGAAAAAGATGCAAATAATTTTCTACCCTCAGATGGGCTTGACACATATTCTTGAAGAGCCGTGCACTCCAATCAATTCCATGCTCACAAATGTATGTATCCAGCAAAACAAAAATCTGATCGCCGGTGGCGCGCTCAGGAAGGGAAGGAAGAGGTCGACAGAAAAAAAAATCCTTGGTAATTTCGGTCTCCTCAACAAATCTGGTATAAACATGCACTTTTGCATCTCCGGAGACATCAGTGGTCTCATCAAATTGTAAAGAAAAATACACATTACCATACACATACAAAAAACACATCTTCATGATCACCTGCTCTTCTACGTATCTTGCCATGCGCCCAATGCGGATAGACACGGTGTCGTCTGACACAGGTATCAATGCTAGCTGCTCGGCAGCACTATTCCCATACATAATGGAAACTGTCTCTTTAGCGCAGGGTAAGAAAAATGTCTCACCTAACGTATGTGGCTTCCTAGTTTTGGCAATCCAGCTAGCTACGACGAAAGATGCCTGAAGAGCCTTCTGGTACACAGTGATGGCTTTCTGTATGATAGAATATTGGCTTCTTAGCTCCTGTAACTTTCATTGAAAAAACTACCGGTTTAGACAAAGTCGAGTGTTTTGTCTGCAAGTGGCGTAGCAGTTTGGAGGGCTTCAGGCTCTCCTTAGCCAATACTTTGCCACAAAAAACACATTGTGGTCGTGAATCTTCTCCATCATGTTTTCTGCTTTGCGTTTCTCCACATTATCTTTAGCTTGCACACTTCCAGTGCTACCTATTAAAATACGTTCCATTGCTATGCTAATCACTACTACCGGTAGACTACCTTGCAATTAATTGTGGCCCGCCAAATATAAATGTTTTATGTCATTTGATTATTTTACCAGTAGGTGGTGCCATCAGACACATTGCACTGGTAAAAAACAAAACAAAAAAAACAACGATATACATTTATTTAAAGCAGAAATTGCACGACCCATACGGGACCATGTCGCGACCCCCAGGTTAAGAACCCCTGCTTTAAGGAACTCATGAATCTGACTGACACGCTCTCTATGGTAGAGACAGAGCTGGAGGCTGATGGAGGATCATCATCAATTTCCCTGGGGGAGGTCACTGAGGTAGTGAAACAACTCCACAGTGGCAAAACCCAGGGGGATTGATGAGATCCGTCCAGAAATGCTAAAAGCTTTGGATGTGGAGGGGATGTCTTGGATGACACGCCTTTTCAAAATTGCATAAAAGTCAGCGACAGTGCCAAAGTGTGGCAGACGGGTGGTGGTTCCTCTTTTTAAAAAAGGGGGACCAGAGATTGAGCGCCAATTACAGGAGTATTACACTACTCAGCCTCCCTGGTAAAGTCTACTCCAAGGTGGTGTAGAGGATTGCTGAACCTCAGATTGAACCACAACAATGCGGATTCCGCTCTGGTCAAGGAACAACATACAACATTGAGCATCTCTACGTTGTAGGTGTACGTGTGCGTTTTCCGTTTTGCCGCAAGCCGCTGAGGCCAGTTATGATCCGGCTCTCAAGCGGTGTGTGTTGCCAACCTTTGCGGAAGTTTTTATTCCGCTTACTCCTGCCTTTGTTCAGGCCCCAGAGCCATCCTTAGCTCAGGCCCCAGCCTTTGTTCAGTCCCCAGAGTCAGCCTTTGTTCAGGCCCCAGCTGACGTTCAGGCCTCCGAGCCAGCCTTAGCCCAGGCCCCCAGTGCCCATTGCGTCCCCAGTACATGTCTCCGCGGCTGGGCTCCCGCAGCCACCTCCTGATCCCACCGCTGGGCCGCAGCCGCTGGGCTTTCCACGCCACCCTATGACTCCGCAGGGCCGCAGCCGCTCCATGTCTCTGCCGCAGGGCTTTCCATGCCGCAGAAGCTCCCGCCAGCCTCCCCGCAGCAGTCTCCTCTGGTCCCACCGGCCGTCCAGTCAGCCTGGCCCTATGTGACTATGCCTCTAGGGGTTCCGTCCCATGGGTGGATACCCCATATGACCCCGCCTCCCAGGGTTTCTGCCCTTTGAATCACTGCCCCATGTGACTTTGCCCCATGTGCCAAGCCCTTGCCCCATGTACCCGTGACTCCTGGGCCCTTGCCCCATGTGACTGTGCCCCCAGAGTCCCCGAGCCTCCGCCCCATGTGGCTCCACCTCCCGAGTTTCCACCCCAGGTGGTTCTGCCATTCCATGGAGCCCGAGGAATGGCCACCTCTCCTAACTCGAGTTAGGCTACATCGGACGCAAATTTTAAACATAATACATTTCTTTTTTTTTTCCTCAAATGTGGGCGGGGGGGGAAGATTTTGTTCTTTACGAAAATGGGGGGGGGACGTATCCCCGCCGCGTCCCCTGCACCCCTGATTAACGCTGTGGTTTTTAACCATGCTGTATGTTTCTGAATTGGCTTGATAATAACTCGCATTATAACATGATTAGCAAACAATCGTTTAGTTAGTTTTAATAATTTACGTAGCCTAGCTAGCGCATACCGATATATTGAAGTGGTTGGTGTCCAATCTTTTTTTTTTTTTTACGTAAAAATGCCTCCAACCCAATTGAAATACCTGCGGCTAATACACGGTGCAGTTAATAGACACGTTTATTTATTTTTTTTATTACATAAAATACTGACCTGCGGTTAATAGTCGGCAAATTACTGTATTGTGCCAGGTGTCTTTGAGGCTCAACCTCAAGCAACAAAATGAGGATCACACCATCATGACTGATTAAAACATTTTATTTTATTTAGTAATTGTCTTTTGTGGTTCCAAAACACAATTATGGGTCAGTTATGAAGGAACCAATTTCATTCTTTGTTTTCTGGCTTTGTATACATGTGTGTTAATTTATTTTTATGTGCGCCAACATAAAAACAGCATCCTGGGTCCGAGAGGGGTGGCTTGACTGGGAGAGCACACAGTTTAAGACAGTGTTCTGCTTGGCAGAGCATGTTGTTGTTGTTGCTTTATTATTTTGTTTACACTCAGTAATACTCTTTTGTTTTGTATTTTTTGTTTAACCCTTTTTGTTTTGTTATGGAACTCTAGAAATAAATTAAGATCACATTATTTCAAATCTAGTCTTTAATTGTCTAATATTATACCCAGTCAGCCCAAGCATGATTACCATGCGATAATAAGATAATGAAGTCAATACATGTGGACTGTTGCTGTTCTCTCCCACCACAGATAACCGTCAGCTGCCACCTTCTTGGTACAACTGCTGCCTCCTGTGGTTGTGCTGCCCACTGGTGTTTACTCAGTCAGCGCCACAACACACATTTTGTATATCATATTTTAAAAGGGTTGACTTCATTATCATTTTCTGACAGCCAATCACTTTCATAGAAAATAAATAAAAATCAATAAAAATCAAAGAATAAGCACGACTTCCTAACCTGCTTGATGTTGTCACTCAGGAAAACAAAATAGGCACAGCAGAAACCCAGCTGGGTAATCATGAGAAATATATTCACTGTTTGTCTGAGCAAAAGGGAAAGAGAGTAGGTAATAATTACATACAGGTAAAACCAAATAAAGATATTTAACCACAGTGTAAGAATAATGAATCACAATGTATATGGTGTGTGCGTGTATGCTTACAGTACAATCTACAGTATGAGAAGAAAATATTCATACTTTCCCCAGTGGGAATAAATCCTCAGCCAAGACACGTTCTCCATCCCATACTGCATTGCTTCTCCATAGTTCAAAAAAGGTTTGTGGGTCCTGAGGGAAAAAACGTTGCTTAACTTGATAACTTATTATCATCATGCCAAAAAAACACAATAACCTCTTCTAGGCACATTTGCATATGCACACTGCCTTCTTTGCACTTGAATTAAGGTTATGTAACACGTTTCGGGAAATATATTTGTTTATTTCAAATATACTTTATGGTGACAAATGTAACAGTAACTATAAGTTTAAATATTTTATTATTATTAGACAAGGGAATTTACAGCTTGGGAACCAGTTATTCTTCCCGCATTGTGACACTATACACCTAGGGCCTGTACTATCGTGTTGGCGCCAATTTTATGCGTCATTTCGTCGCACTTTGCACCTAAAAACATGGTATTGTATTCATGAGCACATGGCTAAAATGCTATTCTGCCTGCTGAAGGAACACTGGATTAGGGATGGGCACGGGTACTCGAGTGCTCGTCTGTGACAGCAATGCTCAATCATAAATTTCATGATCGATGATGACAACCCAAAAATAAATGCCAGATATATTAATCTCAATTTAATGAAATAGTAACATGATGTAACATTTTACTGCAATAGTCTAGTAGGTAGTCTGGTACCAAACCACATAGCCATATAGTCACATAGCCATTTGATTTATGCAGTCTGAGTCTGGCCAAACAGAAAGACGAGTGAATCCTATTTACCATTTTGTCCAACATCTCAGCTAATCTTTCAATTCAAGTAGCATAACTTTATAAAAATTCTGTTCTTACCGGCATTTTCTGAAACCTGGAAAACTGTACCCTAATTTGATGGATTATGCTTGCTACCGTACCGGCATCTCTTTTTCTCTCTCTCTCACTCCCTCTTTTCTGTATTCCGACATACTATACTATATTTAATACGCATTCTGCTTCCATATTAATGCCCCGGCTGTGGTTATGCTTGGTTAACTTGGAACAATTTTAAATATGACTACATATTTATATAACTATACTGCACGCTAACTATATGGTATCGTAGTATTTTTGTAGATGCTTAGTGGATTTTATGAGCGATCTCATTGAGAGATCAATCCTTTGTGTTTACCTATCTTGCAGTTATATTCCATCATCAACCTGCACCCTTCAGGCCTAGAATACAAGTACTCAAGTACTCGCCTTTTTTCTCTGTCGGGTAATCGAGTCAAAATTACCAAACACAGGATCACAAGTTGTGCTTTCCTATTCACAGGAGGGTCGAGGGGAGTTTGGGAGTGTCGCGCAAATAAGCGGGAAGGGATGCGCAAGGAAAGAGTGATTACCTATTTCCGTTTAATGTTTGAAAACTGTGATGTATGAAAATGATCCGCCTCTGAAAAGCAGGTATTATCCCATTTAGCGTGTTTCTTTGAACAGGGACACAAGATTCAGCCAAGCAAGATGAAGACACAGGTCACGGAGAGTAGGGATGTCACGATACCAGATATTTGGTAGTCGAAACTGTGGAAACTTACTGCTTAAAGTAGAGGACCACACACTTCCAATAATGCAGGGAAATAACTTTATATCTCTGCTTGTCAAGTCATATAGTCAGACGGTAAACAGCGTTTGCACAGAAGAACAAACCTGACTCCTACATATAAAAACTGTATTGGTTTGTCTAACTACTGCCGCTACTGGTGTATTAAAACATTGCTACTTACCTGATAAATACCAACACCTGCATATCTGGAATAAGCATAACTTATTTGTTTACAATGCCCCATGCAGTAGACTTATCAAAAAGAGGTACAGTTTATTTAAACATCCAGCCTAACAGGAGGCTTCTGATTGCGCTGCGATCTCCTAACTACCCCAGGTGTCCCCTCAGGAACCTCTGGTGAGGATGCTTTGTCAGGAGCTGGTGCGGGAATCAGGAGAGAGGACTGGGTGTCCGTATCCATGTGTAATTGTCCCACCTCTGCAGGAGGCACAGATACCCCCGTCAGAGAAAAATCAGCTGGTGAAACCGCCAAAGAACATGCAGCCATCGTAGTCTGTCCCCCCAACGGCCTTTCCATGGAGTGGTCTGTCACTGTATCATGACGCAGGCATGCGTGATCCTGATGTCTGCGACATACACCAAAATCCGTGAGTTCCACCACAAAAGAGACAGGACCACTGTGGCTAAGAATCACCCCCGGTAGCCATTTCTGATCTGAGCAACGGCTAAAATTATTCACATAGACATTGTCACCCAGGCTTAACAGTCCTTTTCGAGCATGCTGCTTTGCTTTCTCACCACTTTTGCCTTCATGTCCCAACGCAGTAACATCTCTGCTGGCATCCACCATTACTAAAAACATCTGCCCCATAAATGGGCCTGCAAAATCCAAATGCAGCCTAGACCATGGATGGTCTGGCCACTCCCAAGGGTGCAAAAGAGCTGGCTGTGGCATGTGCTGATTTGACTGACACAGAGCATGATTTTACTTTGTTTTGCAAGTCAAGGTCCATCCTTCGCCACCAGACATAGGATCGTACCAGACTTTTCATCTGTCTCGTGAATTTCCTCCACAATGTGTGAACGACCAGGAAGAGGCACCACAACCCTTGTCCCCAAAAAAATGCAACTATCCTGCAGACTCAATTCTGTCTTGCGTTTGGCATAAGGCCTCAGATCACTTTCCACAACCCCAGGCTAACCTTGTAATAAGAACGTTTTGACTTTGGACTGGATCTCTCTCCGTCCACTGTCTTACATAGGATGTCTTTACGGGTGTCTCCGCTAACCTCTCCAACGAAAACACAGTCTCTGGAGGCACATATGTAATGACGGGCATCTCAAATAATGGTAAACTACTCAGCACATCAGCATTTGCATTATCCTTACCGGCTCAGTACACAATAGTATACTGGTAAACTGACAATGTGAGAGTCCAGCTCTGTATTCTAGCTGAGGCTAGCGGTGGGATGCACCAAGTCTCACTAAACAAGCTCATCAGTGGTTTATGGTCTGTGTAGATTTTTAATGCCTGCCCATAAAGATATTGATGAAAACGCTTGACCGCAAAAACAATGGCCAACCCTTCTTTGTCTAACTGCGAGTATCTCTTCTCTGCTACCGCCAGCGTGCGTGAAGCAAAGCCAATAGGCTTCTCCAAACTGTTCTCAATTATGTGTGAGAGAAGTGCTCCTACTCCATATGGCGAGGCGTCACATGAGTAATCTCCTTATCTGGGTCATAATGAACAAGCAGCTTTGCTGAGTAGAGTTCCTTCACTTCCTCAAAAGCATTCTCCTGCTCTTCACCCCACTGCCACTTTGTGTAAGAATGTAGCAGCTTGTACAGTAGAGCCAAGACCTTTGAGAGGTCCGGCAAATATTTACCATAATAATTCACCATGCCCAGAAAAGATATCAGTTCAGCAGTGGTGGGCTCTCAGGGCCAGCAAGGACTTCACTGCTGGCCTAACATAAATCATGATCATAATTTGATAAAAGTTAATTTAATTTTGAATTTACTTTCCCTAAATATATAAAAATATTATACATATTATACATTATACATATTCTCTTCATGTTTGTGTGGTTTTAAGGTTAGAGTTTTTATCCAATCAGAATTCAGCTAGCTAGTGTTGCCAGGCTGTATGAAATCTGCCTGGGGCCTTCAGAATCCAAAATGCTGGCGTCTGTGCATTGTAAGTGAATGGGCACATACAGTTGATAGACAGTTGCAATAGCCAATCAGATTACGAGTTGTTGACAGTAGGATACCTAGTTGGCGTCACGCTGTGATTGGATACTCACTTACCGCCGTAAAACAACAAGGAGAAGGAGGACGATAGCCTCGAGCAGCACCGGAGCCACACCCAGTTAGAAGTGAGAGAAATCGAATATATACACTCAAGGGCAAAACGTTGATTTGCAACCAAATCAACTTTTGCTTTTG
Organism: Forbesichthys agassizii; assembly: GCA_026546735.1. NCBI lineage: Eukaryota > Metazoa > Chordata > Actinopteri > Percopsiformes > Amblyopsidae > Forbesichthys > Forbesichthys agassizii. The sequence goes on along the minus strand of JAODLL010000760.1, from coordinate 302 downwards.
TTGCATTGTTGGTGTCTATCAACATTGTCTCAACGTTTTGCCCTCCTTCGGTCATCTTGTTGGTGTCTCTCTGATATTAATCAGCGATTTTGCAATTTAGTGTACACTGTTGTTAAAGCTTGCCTGTGTTCTATGTGGACATTTTGGACAGTTAATTTTGAATACCCTTTTATTTTTTGGACTCTATTCTACTCTGGAGTTGCCCAGGGTGTGAGGAGCTGGGCTGGTGTGGGGATACTAGCAAGCCCCAGGCTGAGCGCCGCTACGTTGGAGTTTACCCCGGTGGACGAGAGGGTCGCCGC
>JAODLL010000759.1:0-12471 GCA_026546735.1 Forbesichthys agassizii | reverse complement strand
TAATAGTTAGGATGTACTGTAATTATAGGCCAACATAGTTAGTAATAGTTAGGATCTACTGTAATTATAGGCCAACAGTTAGTAATACTTAGGATCTACTGTAATTATAGGCCAACATAGTTAGTAATAGTTAGGATGTACTGTAATTATAGGCCAACAGTTAGTAATAGTTAGGATGTACTGTAATTATAGGGCAACATAGTTAGTAATAGTTAGGATGTACTGTAATTATAGGCCAACATATGGGAATGGTTAGTAATAGTTAGGATGTACTGTAATTATAGGCCAACATAGTTAGTAATACTTAGGATCTACTGTAATTATAGGCCAACAGTTAGTAATAGTTAGGATCTACTGTAATTATAGGCCAACATAGTTAGTAATAGTTATTATCTACTGTAATTATAGGCCAACATATGGGAATGGTTAGTAATAGTTAGGATCTATATATACAGTATATGGTGACGTCACAGAGGGTCTGTCCATTTATATATACAGTCTATGGTGATGTCACAGAGGGTCCATTTATATATACAGTCTATCGTGAAGTCTTTTCACTCACGCCAGCTGCTGGATGCTGCAGTTGCGTCCTGCCACCACAGCGAAGTAGGGGGCGACGTAGAGCGGTGCCAGGTCCACCAGCAGGGGAGGCAGCCTCTTGGTGAGCCAGGTCTGGGCCTGCCTGTCGCTCACGGCAACGGGGTTGGAGAGGTTGGCGCGGTCGAACACCACCTGCAGCATGGTGGACCTCACCACCGCTGGGAACTCCCCTTCATGACCCTGGGGAGGAGGGGTGGGGGGGAGAGAGAGAAAGAGAGAGTGAAAACCAGAATAATCATAATCAGACAAATGCATTGTTGTTATCAAGCAGTTGTATTGACAACCATAAAGGAGGAGTCAGCGATGCTGGAGAAAGTTTGTTGATATTTTAACTGATATTCAAAACATAAACACCTCTCCCATCGATGTCACACAGGAGGCTCTCCCTCAGAAGCTCCGTTCCACACATTGAAAAAGCATTGCCAGGGCTGGGGTAGTGTTGTGTGGTGCGGTCTGCACCACTTTGTTTGTGTTCCTATTTACAGAGCTAGGCCGGTGCTGTATTTTTACAGTGCACACAAATAACTAGCGGACCTTGAGCAGACAGTAAATGTATTAGTTCAGAATCTCTGACTCCGCCTTTAAAGCATCTGGTCAAAGTGTCTGTGAGTGTAAAATGGCGACCAGGCACTCACGGCGATGGCGGGCGAGAAGTCGTCAAAGAAGGACGGCAACTGTTGGTCGGGGACGTATTTCATCACCGTGGCAACTTGATCGGCGGAGGTTAGCTGTCCGGGTGTGGAGGAGGCTTCTGCTAGCTGCCTGACGGTCAACAGGGGCAACGCTTGCATCTGCACGCATGTACGCACACATGCACACAAACACACACACACACACACGGATGTACACACATATACACATGCACACACACACACACACGTACGCACTGTTACTATCTGCTATTAACTGACAAAAGCAGGTGTAAAAGCAGAAAAACATGTTAAACTGTTAAAAGCAACATAGGACAATGTGTTTTTGTTATAGACCAGGGGTCCCCAAACTTTTCCACAGCAAGGCCCCCCGAATAGCATTAGCTTCTAACCAGGGGCCCCATTTGCCCCATTATGATTCACATTTTAGGGTGCAGTTAGTCTATAAATCACCGCCCCTCTTTTGACCGCCGCTTACACAAGGTGACAGATTGGTTCAGAAGTTTCAAACTCTTGTTTAACTAAATGTGTATACAATCACAAACTATAAATATAAGTGAGTCTGGCCCTGTGGTACTAGAACGAGAGTATCTACAGGCGCCATCTTTCCACAGATAAATCAATACCTAAAGGGATTGCGTAACTATCACTAGTACAAAAACACCGTGCAGTTGCATTTCACGAACACAGTGGCCTCCAACTTCTACGCAGAGGTAAAGCAAACACATGAAATTGTACCAGTGAAAGGCTGGGTATGAGTGTAATCATCTCATGGTAGGAGAGCAGAACGGAGAAGCCTCCCAGGTTCTCCTTCAACCACACTCCAGTGTTTGATGTGTTGGCAATGCAGCCAGGATCTGGAACAGACGTATCTCGTAATAAGCACAAACATTGTTCTTATTTTCAATGTGGTTCCACCTTGATACTGTATCTAACTAAGCAAAGTCATTAGAGTGATGTTCTCCTACTTCCTAACTATTCAATCTAGGAGGAGTGACTGAAACCTCACCTGTGGTGTTGCTCCTGGTCAGGTAGACTTTTAGGAAGTGTGTGTAGACCAACATCTGGGTGGAGAGACTCATTTCTGCCTGCTGACTGCTCAAGATCATCACCCTGGGTTGAGAGGAGGACAGTGTCACACAGTTGCTGCTCGCGTCTTCATCACGTCATACCAATTAAGCAATTAAAGATGTGGTCAGCGAAGCTGGAGAATTATTTTATGACTTGATCAAAACAAAAACATTTTCCCCTACGGTGCCATAGGTTTCTCTCTCTCTCTAGCCCCTCCCCCTATGGTGCCATAGGGTGCTCTCTCAGGAACTCCGCCCCACACATAAACAAATTGCAAAGGCTGGGATATTGCTTTGAGGTGTGGTCTACTTTGTGTAGGAACACCAGATTATTCTTTCAGCACACGGGCACAACGCGCAGATAGTGGACCGCGAGGATATATTTGCTTTACAAAAAGCGCATTGCCTGCTGATTACACCTTTAAGGGAGGTGTGTGGGAGGAGAACGCTTACAGTTGCTGACTACACCTTTAAGGGAGGTGTGTGGGAGGGGATCGCTTACAGTCGCTGACTACACTTTTAAGGGAGGTGTGTGGGAGGGGATCGCTTACAGTCGCTGACTACACCTTTAAGGGAGGTGTGTGGGAGTGGATCGCTTACAGTCGCTGACTGCACCTTTAAGGGAGGTGTGTGGGAGTGGATCGCTTACAGTCGCTGACTGCACCTTTAAGGGAGGTGTGTGGGAGGGGATCGCTTACAGTCGCTGACTGCACCTTTAAGGGAGGTGTGTGGGAGGGAATCGCTTACAGTCGCTGACTGCACCTTTAAGGGAGGTGTGTGGGAGTGGATCGCTTACAGTCACTGACTGCACCTTTAAGGGAGGTGTGTGGGAGGGGAACGCTTACAGTCGCTGACTGCACCTTTAAGGGAGGTGTGTGGGAGGGAAACACAACACTTACAGTTGCTGGTAGGAGGCGCAGGTGAAATTTACAGTGCTGAGACAGGACAGGAAGTCCGCGGACACAGCTGGCAGGAAGGGGCGGAGCCTCTGGTTGAACCAAAACTGGATGAAGTCGGCACTTTGGTAGTCGGCGGTGGAGAAGGTGTTCAGCTGGACGCCTTGAAGTGCGTCCAGGATCAGTGTCAGTGCAGGGTCACTGGGGTCAAATGGCTACAGGGGGCAAAGTATGTTCTGCTGTAGATGAACCAAGTCAAGCTTGTAGACCCATATCACTATTTAAAAATGTTTCTACCACACACAAACGTGTGATGCTCTAGACCACACATGCAAACAAAAAAGACGTTATATGTTATGTAAAGAAGTGAAATTAAATTTAATCAGTATCAGCCTGGAATTTCTCAATCCAAAAGAGTTTGTCTTTTGTTGCCCATGTAGAAAACAATTAAGCCAATAAGTAGCTTTCACAAGATGATGACATCAGCGTACATCAAACCTTTCGGTGTCCACCGGCACTCTGGTGAGATAAAGGTATCATATGCAAGGAAGTTTGATTGAAATGTATTACCACCACCTTCATGACAAATGCTATTGAACTGAAGGGTTCCCCTTGAAATGAAATAGAAGCTTGCAAGGTCATGCAAGGTCATGATGGTCTCACAAGCCTAGTGTATCACGCGCTGTGACACCATCCGATTTCAGGGGTTAGCCGTCAGGGGATGTTCCGTACCATGTCAGATATTATATCCAGCGCAGACGGCAACACCACTGAAGATTTGGAGAACAAGAGTTCCCACACTGGCACAGTGCCACAGGAGCTGGAGGTCCGGTTACAGGTCAGCACGGCTGTGAGATCGGCGACCGTCCAAGTGTATTGCTAGTTATTAAGATTAATAACAATGTTAATTCCATATTAGGGTGAACATATTAATCCCATAGTAGGATTAACATATTAATACCATATTAGAGTTAGTATATTATTCCCATATTAGGATTAACATATAAATCCTATATTAGGATTAACATTAATCCCATAGTAGGATGAACATGTGGATACCATATTAGGATTAACATATAAACACCACTTTAGGATTCATATGTTAATCCCAAATTAAGAATGATTTTAAAATAACTCACTTAAATTAAAATGAATGTAACATTCATAATATCATATTGATATTAAAACCAAATTTGATTAATCCCACATTACATTTTAATTAAAATGCACTCAAAGCAGTAACATTATTGAGACACACACCCTACAATACTCCAAGTGGTGTTGCTAATTATCACAATGATGTGGTTATTTAGATTAATAGCCATCAGTGTTGGGCTGTAATATTAAAACTTTATATTTTTGTTATTATTATTATTAATAATATATATTTTCCAGTAACTAGTAGTGTAACTAATTACTTTTTCCAAAACAGTACAAATATTACAATTACTAATACAAGTAATGCTGCATTACTGAGAAGAACAAGATTTCTGTTCGTAGCAAATTTAGGGTAGGCTAATTGAACCAACCTGCCAATCATCTGGTTTGAAAGGCTGCAATGTTTTCACTTTGGCTGATTGTTGAAACTAAGGTTCATTATTGTTCCAATAAAGAGGATTCAATTATAAAAAACAGGTTGTCATTTTTCAGAAGGGATGAGACATGGTAGTGATTGTGAAAGTAATATAGTAATGTATCTTGTAATGTAACTAATTACTTTTGATACCCAGTAATAAGTAAAGTAATATTACTTTTTGAAGAAGTAATAAGTAACTAGTAATTTATTAATATTTCTGAGTAACTTGCCCAACACTGCTGGTTGTTATATTATTTTTAACTTAAAAGGAGTTGGAGACCTCTGAACACAAGAGGTCGCCTGTGAACAACTACTGTAAGAATCTCACAACCCCCTCAACTATCTCCAGACAAGATAGTTTGTTTGATTTCAGCAAATTGTTGCACTTATGTGTTGATTTAACTGAACCACATTACCTACTCATGCTGCTGCTATCTCAGTACAAAGGAGCCTGGCTGAAGTAGTACAGTACTTGTTTGTAACCTTACCGAGACACAGGCAAACTGTTCGATGCCGAAGTCACAGTAACTTCCATTAATCTGTTTGCTGTTGAGAAGGAACTGCAGCGCCGTGCTTAGGCAGAGCAAAAGGAGATTATGATTAATATACAACGTGAATCCCTTATTAATATTACAATATACAATACAATATACAATATGAATATGAATTTCAACACTTTCTGAGCTGGGGATTGCACACTCTGCTCTCTCCAGGTTCGAGTCCTATCTGACAGATCGCTCCTATCAAGTCCTCTGGGATGGACGCCTGTCCAAACCCTGCCCACTAAACACAGGGGTCCCCACAAGGAAGGAAACCTACTCTACTCGTTGTATACTAGAGGTCTTGTCAATGAATCTCATGGATTCTCCTATCACTGCTATGCTGACGACACCCAACTCTACCTCTCCTATCCTTCATCTGACACACAGACCTGAACTTGCAGTCGACATAACTTGCAGTCGACATAACTAATAATAAAATAACAGCAGATTATGGTAATGTGCAACGTTTTCTGTAGCAGTTTAATTAGCAGTGCAGAGTTAGCAGTTACAAGATAGCTAAAAGCTCATTTGAATAGATTAGTTTTTAGGTTAAATAAATATATAAACAGTATTTACTAAGACAGATTCCCTGACAGCTATATGTAGAGAGTTCCATATCTTGGGGCATAGTTAATAAAGACTGCATCGCCAATTTTCTTCAGGCCACTAGGAACTTCATTGGATGATTTAATGATATATTCATGTGGTGACAAAATGCTGTATCTATTATATTATGTTGGTTGTTTACAATGGCTGGGGTATGACCTGTCCAACTAATGACAAATGTACTACATGTAAATCGCTTTGGATAAAAGCGTCTGCCAAATGCCGTTAATATAAATGTAAATTAATTCCAGATTAAGATTAATATACAATGTTAATCCAGTATTAAAATGAATCTATAATGTGAACCATATTAATAACAATGTCAATCCCATATTATTATGAATATAGAATTTGAATCCCAGATTAAAGTAATTGAAAATGAGAAAAAGACAAATATACTCACTTATTCACTCCAGCACAAATGTCCGTTTCTGTAAAAATAAATATCAGTAGATTCGTCAAAAGAAAGATTTTTCTAAATGTTATTATATCTTAACACTTCTTTCAACACTTACCATTTACTGTGGTAACCATGCACTTAAATGAGAGAGAGAACAAATATGAATCAGATGTTAATATAAAATGTAAAATCTATATGAAAACTGGTAAAAGACCAGGTACTTACTTCTCCATTGTATATGTTGCAGCCTGAAAGACGACCCAGGCAGATAGAGTTAGGTACAGATTAGTTAATAAGTCAATTTAAAGAAGTCAAAATATTGCTCTTTGTCTTCCTTGAGGTGGAAAACATTACAAAAGCATTGAAGAAGAAGAAGGACGCTAAAATAACATCTCGTCCTTATTACAGTACAATACAGAGGTGCGTTGAGAATTGGCCAACGTTCGCAAATATATTTAAACACTTTTGTGTTTGCATTGTGTTGCAAAGCAAACGGGTTTAGGAGGTAGTTCTCAGCGAACACACATTGAAAGCTGGACGAAGGGTGACAGTTTAAATCAAATATTTTAGGCATGTTTAAACAAATCACTGTTTGCCAATTCTGAACAGTTTAGACAGTTACCACATCATCACCTGGAAGAATGTTTGCTGACAAGGCCACCTTAGCGTAGATGATATTCAGCGTGATGTCCAGAGGAGCGCTGATGGTAACCTGGTCCAGTCGGTTAAAACTGCAACCCAGCGCAAGCAGTGTCAAGGTTACGAATACACTTCACATTGTTTTATTCAAGTGGCACGTCATCAGTCTTGAAACTCACATTGTCTTGTAGGATGAGCATGAAATGTTACCCTGCAAATGCAATTATATATCAGTTATTCACAACAACTTGTCACACGACAAATTAATAATTAGATTTTTAACAATCAATATACTCTTTTCAGTTCATTGACGGCTAAATTAAAGGTATAGTCAGTCATTCTGGGAAAAGCTTGTTGATATTCAACAACGCCTCTCCCTTCAAGAAGCTCTGCCCACCACTTTTGACAGTCAATGCCTTGGCTGGGATAGTGTTGTGCGGTGCTGTCTGCACCACTTTGTTCCTATTGAGGAAGCCAGGGCTATATACTGTAGTAGCACCGTATTCTTTTTTTCAGCGCGCACACAGAACGAGAAGCTATAGCGAACCGTATTATCTTAAAACCGCTAACCATGACCCCGATTATTCCTGACCTTCTCAGAGAACATGACCAGATAGGAGAGGAACTGTGGGAACACAACGACATCCAGAGGAACCGTGAGGAAGTCGAACACTGTGTTTATCAAGGAGCCTTTCTCCGGGGGGGGCAACACCATCAGCTCTGCAATCTGCTTGGGGGTCAGTAGGGGCAGTGTCTCCAGCTAGAGAGGACAAAAGAGAGAGTGCGTCACAAAAAGCCTTCTCTCATTAAACGGACGTTGTGCTTGTAAAAACTTTGGCGGAAACTTTATCTGCCTTATAATAATTTATTTTTACACTCAGCAAACAAACAAAAAAAAGTATTTATACACAGTTTATATATTGGATGAACATAGGCTATATACTGTGTATAGAGTATATACTTAACTGTATATACAGTATATTGTATACCACCACTTTGGGCGATGGTGTCTGTTACTCTATTAACTCTAGTCATGGTGCATAAGCCACATCACTTCGTGTGGAACAGCAACATTCCTAAAGCGGTAACATCCAATACGCACACACTCCTTATTTCAGCCAATCCCAGGGGTCTCGTGTTACGCCGTTGGTTTCCCCGAGGTGTGCCACGTAACCCCATGCCCGAAACGCTGCTCACATTACATGGTGCGCTATGATGTCTGTCTTTGACCTGTTGTGCTGTTGTTGGTGGTAAACACATCTGAGGAAAGAAACCTATAGTCTTACAGGAGAAAACGCTGGGTAGAGCTGCAGCAGCTCCCGGACGGAGACGAGGGCCGAAAACGGTCCGAAGTTCTTCATCAGCCAGTCTCCGCTGCTGTTGGTGGTGGGAACGCAGGCTTTGCCTGCAGGGAGGGCAGCCATGAGAACAGTGCGGCAGATTAAAGGTGCAGTCAGTCATTCTAGAGAACGCTTGATAGCTTCTCAAATCAAAACAATTGCACCTCCCCATTCAATGGCATATTCTAAGGGGGCGGAGTCTCTGAGGGAGGCTCTGCCCCCTCACATTGGAAAGACATTGCGAAGGCTAGGATATTGTGGTTATGTGGTGCAGTCTGCCCCACTTTACAGGGATGTGTAGAAGTACCAAATTATTTTTCCAGCACGCACAGAAAATGGTCAAAATGCCAGGAGATATTTGGCCAATTTGCCAAAAAGTGCATTATCTTACAAACTACAGGCTTTATATTGACGTAAAACTACCCATTTGTACATATGTAGGTAACTGATTTTTTGGTACCCGCTGTAATATTTTACCATCCATAAATTGATAATAATAATAATATTTTATTGATACTAGCTATCAGTTTGCCATTTTTGATAAATAGCCGTGGGACGTGAGCCATACTGTAGTATATTCTTACTGTCCATTCAAATAAATAAATAAACGTAATGCCTGCTGACTTACCAGCAGGCAGACGGGTCAGGAAAGGCAGAATAAACTCTGACAGGACTGAATGTTGTTGCCGGACAGTCATTTGGTCAAACTCATGTCCAAACGCAGAGAGTCTGGAAATCAAATTATTAAAAATGTACGCATTAACAAGGCATATAAATATGGATGGATGTATATAAAGCATGATTATTTGATACATTTGATATTTTAGTTCAGCAGAACATAAAACCGTTGAGACAACAAGGCTAAGGGACACTCCTTAATTACCATTCTAATGATAATGTTGTTTTTGTGTAAAACCCAGAGTCACCCCCGTGAAGAGAGTTTCCCACCTACATCTTTTTCCACCCTAACCGCTAGATAAGGAAAAAACGTCAGAGGTCATGTTGAGGTCCTGGCGACACCTTAACAGTTGAGCAGGACACTTCCACGCCTGAACAAAAGCTTTTTCCATGTACTGTGTACCGGGGGAGACGAGACCCAGGAGGAAAAGTCCTTAGCGTCACATAAAGAGCATGAAATCTGATCTCCAGAGACGGGAAATACAACCACGTTGTGTCAGCACGAATATAGCATACGGCCTGGTGTTATGTCCATAAAGCCAGGCGGCGATGCCATTTGTGTGCTGTGGTGCTAGTTCCGTATGCAGGAAGGGCTCACAGACGGGAGTGCAGTGTTGTCAGGCAGTTTACTGAAGTCGTGGTTGACGTACAGGCACGGTTCGGTGATCGAACACAGCAGGGGTACAAAATGGCTGCAGGCAGGTCACGGAAACAAAGGCAGGCAATAGGAACGGGCAGCTATGGAAACCCTTGAGCACTGTTCTCCACTATGGACCAGCTTTTCAGCACCGCCCACAGCCGTCTGCCTCAAAGTGTGAAGTAAGCATTATTCTTCAAAATAGCCTTAATCAGCGCCAGCATTCCTACTACTACTTTATCCATTGATGACAGCAGTAATAATAATTATGTAACTATGGAAACCTTTACTTCTGTTACACTTAGTGAGCTATGCAAGATTGTCACCAGAAGTAACTCTCTCATGTATTGACCCTGTGCCCACATCACTCTTTAAGCAGGTGTTTGACAGTCTGTCAGGTCATGTCTTGAAGATAACTCAGACAGACAGACAGACAGACAGACAGACAGACAGACAGACAGACAGACGGATGGACAGACAGACAGGCAGGCAGACAGACAGGCCTAGATGAACTCACATGTGCTGGTAGGACAGACAGACAGGCAGACAAACAGACAGATGGACAGACAGACACAGACAGGTGAACTCACATGTGCTGGTAGGACAGACAGACAGACAGACAGACAGGTGAACTCACATGTGCTGGTAGGACAGACAGCTGAGGTTCTTGACACTCAGGCACCCCAGGAACAGCTCTGATGCCGAGGGCAGAAAGAGAAGAAGCCTCTGATTGAACCACAAGTCGAGGGTGGCGGTGTCGTTCAGCTGGTCACCGCTCAGCAGAAACACGCTCATCTCTGCCACCACGTCCAGAACCTCGGGGGCCGATGGAATGACAGCTGCCGTGGACTGGAGGAGAGAGGTCGGTGATCACAGCGGTGTCGCACAAACCAAATGAGGTTTTTACAAACATTGTGGTACTCGGAATAGTGTACAGTTGGCTGTCTCAGACAAAACCACGTTCAATTCCATCCCCGACATAGGAATTAAAAGTATAATACTGAATAAACATAGAAAATGTAATACGGACTCACTTTGCTACTGTATAGTGTGAAGCCTACCTGCTCCTAAACACTCTAATGTGTCAATAGCTCCATAGCTGTACTATTTTAAACTCTTGAATGAGGCAGGATTAGAGAGAACCGGCCCAACACGAAGCTCTAACAGCATCTGGCTTTAAAACGGTATGTTGTTTCAACGCAGTCTTTAGTGGAAATATCTAGTTGGCTTAATTCTGTCCAGCTGAATCAACACATCATTTTTATGGTTCCATTTATAGAATACAATAGAGAACTACACCAGTCCAGAAGCCGCTTGTCTTTTCTTGTGATTTAATATCTACTTATGTTCTAAATGTTATAAATCTCTAAAATCCTAGGATGTTGTAAACTTTATATTTCAACTATTTCAACATCATTTGTTTGAGTATTTTTCCAAAAGTCCAGTACACAATAGTTACCTGCTATATCTGGTTTAGTGTAAATAAGCATGTGTTATGTTATGTTCTTTAATAACATATGTTCAGGAACGGGATTGACGTAAAGGTTGTTACAGTTGTTGACAGTTGGGGGAACTGGGGGTTACGGGATACGAGAGAGAGGTGGAGTCGGTGTTTTGATTAAACTCCACATTACCCTCGTCCTACATGTAGGCCATACATTGTTTCTGTTAATTTACTACACCATATGGGTTTTGTAACTCATATACAGAACCTAGATTTTTATATACCAAAACACACATTGTATGTAAAACAATATTAGTTGATGCAGAAACATTTTCGGGTCAAATAAGTTGCAGTTTACCATACACTTGTTGGTAGAAGGCTGTGAAAATATGTAAATAAGGACTACCATAAATACTCTATATGTTTCGAACTAAGGTCCCATAATGCAGAAGTGACATACGCTCTCTATAGGCTGTACACAAACACCAGCATAGCTACTGTACTACTGACCATGTTAGCAAGCATGTCCAGAGCTGGGTACAAAACGTTGGACAGTTCAGACAGAAGCAACATCCACGTCACTTTGGAGAGACCGCTGTTGTCGGGCAGATTACATTTCAGCAGAGAGACCAGTTGGGAAGCAGTGAACGTCTCCAGCTGTGCGACACAGAAATAAACGTTTAGTCAAATTTGACAAATCTTTCCTCGCATTTAGCTATTTTACCGCTCTCTGTGCGTGCACAAAAATTATCTAATACTTCTACACAGCCCTGACTCTGTAAAGTGGCGAACACTGCTTACATCAACAAAGCTGAAGAACTATGCTTTGCTCGATGTGTGGTTATTGATTTGATATCAAAGTTAGCAAGCAAAAAAAAAGCGACTTACAAGTAGTATTTGTTATTAGGCCTACATCAGCATTTGTGAGCAAACATAATAATTACAGGATCTTTTCATCATGGCTAAAAATCATATCGATCATATCAATACATTATTTAATATTAAAATAATTCCTATCCTAAATCATAATATGCTTAATCCATAAGAGCAGAAAGAAAGGAATGATATACTTGATCTCGTTTCACATTACATTTTAATGTGAAGCAAGAGCTTACGGCGCTGTGGAGGGATATTGTTTTGATTTAAGTTAGCAATTTAGCAAGTGTAACCTTTAAACTCATACTGAGGTTACATACTCAAAACATAAGGCCTTGTAAATATGTTAAGTAAGTATAGGCTTTATTTACTGAATAAAAGAAATAGAAAGATTGAAATGAAACTATCACGCACTAGCAGACTACAGACAGTCTGTTATGTGACATAGTGCTGATGAAGAGGCTGAGACTAGAGACGGTCTCCTAGGTGACGTAGTGCTGATGAAGAGGCTGAGACT
>JAODLL010000758.1:0-65291 GCA_026546735.1 Forbesichthys agassizii | reverse complement strand
TATATATTTTTATATATATTTATATATATATATATATATATATATATATATATATAATAACTTTTACCTCAATTGCTTGATTATCATTTTTTGTTCTGTTAGGTTCAAACGACATGACACTTAAGACCAAGGCATTCCACACGATCATATCTTACAAAAGAGTAAAGAAAGGTTCAGGGGGTGTACATGGTGTACACACATATACATACAGGTACATACATACATACAGTACATACATACATACATAGTTGTACATGTAGTGTGGTTCCGTTCAGTAAAGAGCTGTTGGGATGGGGGGGGGAGACTGGCATTCACTAAGACAAACATGAGCACATAAGACAGACAGATAATGAGAAAGCGCGCATGGAAAAACTAAAAGAATACCATATATTATATATGTCTATAACCAAATAATTCTGTTGCATAGTTTAAAGCAAACAGGAGAGACATATTGCCATGATAATATGGTCATATTTACATATGTGAGTCAGACGGGGTGAATGTAATGCCATATAGTTGTAAGTATAGATAGACCAAGAGAAAGAAAGACTAGGAGGAAAGATGGAGGACATAGGAGGACGGTGAAGACACTGAGGAAGAAACACTTACTACAGACAATTCAACTTCTGACCAAAAAAAAACAACAAAAAAAAACACGAAAATAAAAGATGCTTCAAGTTTGAACGGATTTTGGGGCAGTAGCCTAGACACTTTGGGACCGCAAGAGAAGCGTAAAAGTAATAAATCATACAGTTTGGTTATGTTTTGGAGATGATATTTCATAGTGGACCAGAGGGGTTAATATCAAGTGTTACGGTGCAAACAGTCCATCATTCTGAGTCCTGCCCAGCTGTCCAGCCCATGACATTCAGATATGTCCAAACCCCCCCACACACACACACACAAAGAGTAAATACGGTTCTGGTCAGGTGACCCTGGTAAAGCTACTGTAAGTCTGAGCTTGATTGATTGATTTATTAAACTTGAACTCAAAAAGACTTCGAAGGGACATAAAAACACTGGTTTGATGTTCCATTGACTATCCTTTTAACAGCTGCATGAGTTTGCAATTAATACCTTTCTATGAAAGGCCAATTTACAGTCAGCAGAGACAAGGGCCAATATTTTTATGAAACCAAACACTTAGATTGTGACAGTCTGTGAATTAATCAAATTAAGTCAAACTATGCAACAAAAGCAGATAGTGTTTTATGACATACATTTGAAGTTCTGCGCTCCTTGTTTAGTTTTTGTTTATATAGTTTGATCAAGGCCACAGCTGATCTACAAAGATTTCCATAGAAGCAAGAATTTCATGTATATTCTTGATTTGATTAAACTATTTTTTGGTTTAAAATCTTGCACCTCCTTTTACAAATGTATTTTTACTATAGCTTTAATATTAGACAAAGGTATGGAACGATTTATGATAATGTTACTGAATGAATGCCAAAATTAATGAGAAAAGGATGTAAAAAAATAAAAATAGGCCTCAAGAAAAACGTAAATTCATCCACACGAACCGTGGAAAAACACAAAAATTACAATAAAAAGAAACGTCAATCTCATTTCCTCAGTGTGTTTCACCTCGGAGTGCAAGTTTGTGTGTGTGTGCGTGCATGTATGTTTTGAGTATAATTTTGGAAGAAGGTAAACATTTGGGATGTCTCATTCAATACTTAAACATGCAGAACATTGAACAGATATATAGAACAGTTAGCTGTATCCAAATGCAGTCTTTTTTTTCTCTTTTCATAAAAAGTGGCTTAGGCTACACAGAACATGACGGTACCAATCGCACCAGGTTGGACATATTGCTTTAAACCACCAAATTTTGTATATATGTCATGCATGTCACATAGATGATATTATGTTTATACAAAAATAACACCAGCGCATATTACTGTGCAATCAATTACAGGAAACAAATCTATCAGTCTTTTTCGCAACTAAATACAATAGAGTATTAAAAACACAAAAATGTCTCAATGCCAAAAAAAAAGAAAAAAAAAAGTGATGTCATTTAAAACCCCCTTTGTTATTGAAATTTATTTTTAATGTCAAATTTTCCATATCCAATAAAATAAAGCTGATTGGAAAAAGGCAATGCTTTCCAAGAGGAAGCAGTTCAGTCAACCCTAACAGTTATTGCACAACAAGCATGTACACAAGTCCAAACACGGACCAGATCTGTAAGAGCCTATACAGCTTTTCCAACAAAGAATAAAATAATCGGTACACTGTCAGGTCATACGGGTGATGGTAACTTCAGTCCGCCGCTGCATTTTGTCTGTGCACTTTTGTTATGTCGTTTCTGCTGTGCCACAGTTCAAACCAATGCAACAAATAACTGAGTTTTTCTGAGAGTTGGGCCATTTCTCTACGTACACCTGTAACGGCATATAAGGGCAAGCGCTGACCATCACCCCCCGCACAATACATGGATTATCAAAACCAGACACTGACACGACCACCGCCTGTCAAATTAAGCTTGAGCAAGTAATGATAAAATAGCAGATTTTACAACGAAAATTACTTTGGCAGAACAATCTTAAAGCTAAGCTGGGTGATTATCTGATTGCCCCCACCCTCACCAGTCACCTGCACAGATGCCAGTTACAGTTCAAATGTATAGATTATTATTTGTAGAAGGAAAAAATAGAACGCATAGGGGAAACAGATCATATATATTTAATAGATTCCCAAGTGTTGTTTGTAAACTGAATCTGTGAAGTGGACTGGCGGACATGAAGGTAAGGCAGTCAAAAGTTTACAGACAGAGGAACAGGAAGAGGAAGTGATGTCACAAGATATTTAACAGTGCTATCTTCCAAAAAGGAACAGTTTCCTAAGCCATTCATTGAAAAATGTTTACAATGACACCTTAATAGATGTTCTATAGTTGCCAGTCACAACAGCACCAATCCTGTTACATCAAAAGCCAGTCCACAATTGGTCATATCTCAAAAGAACAAAAATAAATCAGAAAAAACCTATAGATTAGTTAATACACTCTCATTTAATGTATTACACTGCGTTACTGGGATGCACTTTCCATTTGTTAACCCACAATGGCGTCATATAACCGCATTTATTGTCTCTTAAGACTTTAGATAAAGTGATCATACTTATGTAAAATGGGTAAAGACTAGATTGCTTAAGAGTCCAATTTCATGGCAAACAGTAAGTAAACAAGTCATTGTGGGTTTCTTAGCCCTAATATCAGATGGCTATGAAGAAACATGTCATAAATATATAGAGAACTGTAAAAGACATACTCCACGTTAGACTCATCATTCATGTACGTACTGTCACCAAACTCCTTAGCCTATACATATATATTCATATATTTCCAAAATATTAAAAAGTACTTAATATAAAAATACAGAAGAATTCTAAAAAAAATGAGCAAAACATTGCGTTTTATATGAAAACCATGCAAGAAAGATTCCCCATTTAGTTAAATATATCTCTAAGACTCACGAAAGCGAAGCAATAGAGGGGAGGACTTGTCATGAGAAGGAGATGCAGTGTCAGGCTCTCTGTCATTGACTTGTTTTTTATGTAAACATCGCAGAGGTCATTTAAACTTAGCTCGGCAGTGACAACTGTAACTTTCTTTGCTTCTAGTCATGTTTGGAGTAAAAAGGTTAAAGGTCGGGGGTCTGGGGAGATAAAGTCAAATCGAATGACGTTAACAATGGGATACAAAACAATATTGGCAAACCTATAAAATATGGCTCTGAGTTACGTAGAAAAAGCTTATCAGAAGTGAGCAGCAGAACCTAGTCAAGAAATAAGTTTAAAATATGGCAGTAGTTACTTTTGTTGAATGTGTCTTAATTCCTAGCTAGCAAGCTCTGTTCTTGATGGCTTCTATTATGAGGAACCCAGAATGGCCAGAGTAAGGGGAGGGGCAGAGAAGGGGATCTTGGATGAATCTTAAATTTGATCAATCTGAAAATTTTTTTTTTTTTATTAGATTTTTTAAGACAGGATTAATTTTAGTTGCGCTCCTAAGAGGGCTTTGCGGACATTCGATTGTAAAGCAGACAGTAATACAGGGGACATGTGGCAGGATGGGGCACATTGTAGATTTAGATGTGGGATACTGACTGTTATCCCAGTGGCTTGGTCAAGATCAATAGCATCCTATCTCACCACTGTGAACTTCGATTATAAAACAGATACACTTTAGCTAAAAGGGGTAAGATAGGTGCCCTTTGTCCAGAGCCGAATATGATCCCCACTATAGCTTTGGTTGTGTGAATGCACTGATTATTTTTGTTTTTCCATTTCACAGGTAAACTAGCTAATGGAAATAAAAACAAAAGACAACACTATTTCTGGATTTCCTAACGCCTACAATATGCATCCCTTATCACCAATCCTAAATTCTAATGCTGCTCAAACAAACATGAAACAAAACATGCACACTATTGGCAGGGCAGGACATATAAATAAATCATTTAAATGTGCACTCCTTCAATCACAACACTTGTATTCCATTATTTTTGAGTAAGTGGAGTGGGGTTGGAGTTAAGAGATAACCATAAAAGTGATGTGGTGAGGCCACATGCCCGAACATTTGATATTTTACATTGTTTTAGTGTCTTTACGCTGTGACCCTTAACTGTAAAGGACATTCATGGCACTTTCCCACTGCATGGTACCAGCTCGGCTCTTCTCACTTTGGGAACTTTTCCGCTGCATGAAATTAGCTCAACTCGACTCTCGAGCCTACTTTGTTTTCTACTGCAGATTGTACCCACTCAGATGTAGCTAGTCGCCATAGCAGTGGCGCCGTTCGAACCAATCCTGCAGTTGATCTGTAGTCAATGACGAAGTGACAATTGAAGCCAATCAATAGTCTGCATTGTCGTCATGTCACATTATGCCAAATGGAAATGCATACAAGTCGAGTTGAGGTGGCACCACGCAGTATAAAACCTCTCAAAGCAAGTCGAGGCGAGTTAAGCCGGTACCATGCAGTGGAAGAGCATCATAGGTGTTCTCTCGGGACAGATGTTTTCCATTTTGAGTCAGAAAAAGCAAAATACAGAGACCTCTTTATATTGTTTCACATAAAAAGATGAGAATTAAAAGCAATCAGACAGTGAAAAAAATAACATTTTCAACTGTTCAGCCAGGACACATGTAGTGTGGCGGTATTTTGAGCTGAATCAGGTCCACGCTCTTTACATGCTTCCAAGAAAGTCATATTCTGTACATTTGAAAAAACCAATAGTCAACAGAAATCACATAATTTTGACAATGGTTACATTTTTGCAGTTGCCCACAACCTAATAAATCAAAACACACATATGTACATAGGAATAGGATCAGTCACTTAAAGTTCTGTGCCATTTGAGAGCATTATGCAGGATTGAAGCGAACACAGAACAATCTTATCATGCTGCTATTCAGTCCCAACTCAACACAATTTGAGGGTTACGGCAAATCCTTTAAAAACCAAAAGGCAACAAGACATAGGAGGACATTCAGAGGTGACTAGAGGCTCATTAACTGTGCCATCTTTGAGGGAAAACAAAGAGCTGGGGGTGGGGGGGGGGGTTCGAGTGTCGCTGTGTGCGGTGATCTCCCCTGTATGTCACTTTGCACCACCAAAATGGCTTCAGCGAGTCTCGGGGGGGGGGAGGTTTTTTGGACAAAAAAAATAATAAAGTGGAGGGTCACAGAACTACAGACTCACTAGTTTGCTAATGCAGGGGCGGAGTCTGTCCCGAGAGGAAGGGACAGAGCACTGGGGGGAGGGAAAGGCGGGGGGGGGGGAAGAGAAGAAAGCAAGGTGACCACGAGGAGGAAAGAGAGGAGTAATGAGAAGGGGAGGAGGTGGCGGTCAGATGGAGGGACCCAGATCACCAGTGGAGGCTCGGGGGGGCTCCCCCCCTCCTCCCCCGCCCTCGGACGAAGAGCCGGGCAGGGTCTCGATCTCGTCGCCCGTCTCCTTGGGGGTGTGGTTGCGCTCCTCCTCCTTTTCCTCCTCTTCCTCCTCCGATAGGGGCATGAACTCAGGGTGGGCCATGAAGCTGTGGATGGATGGGTTTTCTAGCCCCTCATAAAGCGAGCTGCGGAATGCATTCACCACTTTAATCTGGGAGAGAGAGAGAGAGAGAGAGAGAGAGAGAGAGAGAGAGAGAGAGAGAGAGACCATGAGTATGGCAGCCATGGTGCCGTTTATGAGTGATGTTCCCAGGGGGAGGTGGGACACAGGGATGTCAACTTGTCAACCTGGGCATGGAGGTGTGTGTGTGGGAGAATTGTATGGGATTGCACAAACAATGCAAACACAACCGTCACATAGTCATCTTATACAACTTCACAACACAAACGATAAAAGCTGATGAGATGGCAAACACAATGGAAGCTCTGCAAAATATAAAAACACAAGAGGCACACAACACAGAAGGAAATGCTGCCAGGTAATGAAAACAAAACTGCCACAACAGCAGCAGCAACAACAAACCAAAATACCTTCATGTGTCCTGGGATCATAAACTGGGTTGAAATCACAAAGGCACAATAAAGGATACAATTATACAATATGTACACACACACATTACAGTATCTAAGCTTCTCATCAGCAACACACTGAAGCTACACACTTGGCACCATGTGAATGCCACCAACACAAAGAGAGGCTTGAGTTGGGTTGGAGTTTGGTTTAGAAATGCTAGGCATGACATAGTAAGCATTCAGGACAGAGGGGGGTGAAAAGACAAATAATATGTGATGAATGAAACACATCAAGAGATTTACAGCATGATCACCTGTGCTACAAACTAAGTTTAATTGCTAAACGTTAACTGAATCTGAACTCTTCTGGTCTGGTTTTTAAATTCTCAATTAAAGGTACACACTTCAATTTGCGCACGCACACACAAGGTTGGTAATGTAAACTGTAGGAAACATATTTATAAAATATATATAAGAAATTAAAAAAGCTGTTAAGCCTTTTGAGACGTCGTAGCTAGGACTAACAGTGTAGCTCTAACCCCTCACAAGGATTATCCCACACAATTATCTCCTTACCAGGCTTTCGTCTTGGGAATAAGGCACCTAGAAAATACAACAGGATATTTTCTCTCCCTCAATCATAAGATGCTTTTTTTGAGTTTTTTTACTCACTAGCTACTGAACAGTATTTCTGCCTGCACTTCCTGGTTACAGTACGACACATAGGAAGCCAGAAGGTCACGCCAGGGTTCACACACGCATGCTAGCAATACAAACCGAAACAGGTGAGAGTCCAGCTTACTCATAAATAATAAGAGCACGGTGAAGTGACCAATCAGCCGGCAAGGTGCAAGGGTTCTCCACTAAATGAATCAAAAGAAACTTATGTAAGGGACGACACACTGTCACACACAAGCCACGAGGGAGCGAGGGAACTGAATGGGGCTGGGAGCAGGGTGGCGGGCCATCTAAGGGTCAGTCATGCAGCATTCAGCATTCCCACTGCATACGGTAAGGGGACATGAATGAATACATCAATACAACAAAATAATAGCACAAGTCCAGCTCAAGCATTGTCGGTTAGCGGGCCGCCCAGTCACGGCACTCACTGCCTGCAGCGGAGGAGGAGGAGGAAGCGGCCCCGGCGGGAAGGGGCGGAGCCCCCGCCGAGTTGGTGAGAGAGGAGGAGGAGCTAAGCCCTACGTGGCTGGGGCTAGTGATACTTTTGGCCGCGCCGGCATCGTTGTGCTGGCTGACTACGGAGGGCTGGCGGCGCAGGGCGCCAGGTACCGGTGCCTGGCCAGTCTGGAAGGTGTACACCACGTCCATCTGAAGCAGGAGGAACACAGCCATAGGACAGGAGTTAAGACCGCAGAGACAGATGCACAGTGAGTAGGAGAATCACCAGGGCACCAGCCTGGTTTAGCAACTCGTCGCTAGCTGTGCTAGATCCTAGGACAGCTGGCCAAGTTGTGCTAGCGCTAGGAGCTAGCGCCGAGCCGCTAAACAGGCAGGCAAACCCTGGCTACAGAAAAACAAACAGAGAGAAGTAAAGAGAAGAGATAAGAAAGCAGGGGGGTTTGGAAAAGGAGATAGGACAGGCAGAATTTAAGACTCAAAATGTGAAAGAAAACAACAGGTCAGTAAAACATTTAGGACAAGACAGGATTGAGTAAATTGCATGACAGAAGTGTTGGACAAGAAGAGGAGCAGAGAGAGAGAGACATGGCTGCCAATAGAATAAGCCAGTTAGTCAAACTGCCTGGAAAAGGAGTAATGTTAATAGCACAAGACAACAGAATGGATGTGGATATATGTTAAATGTTGTTTGCTCCATTGTTCAAGGCTGAAAGTGCTTGGGAGTGAGAAGAAAAAACAAAAAACACACTTTTCAGAAAGTGGAGAACGTGTTTCTCTGGGAGGCTGATAAAAGTTCTCCAGCAATCAAGTAGTCCTTGTACCAATTATTTCCCCTACTGTGTTTGACTAGCCAGCCATATAGGACAATCACAGCTCCGTGCACCGGGATTAGAGGACAAGAGTGGAAGAGGGGGACAGAAAGATAAGGACCTAATTAGCTCGCAGCTGTGTCGGGTACCCTTCAATCCATGTGAGGCATATTCATACAGTTCGTTGTTGTTTTGAGAGAGAGAGAGAGAGAGAGAGAGAGAGAGAGAGAGAGAGAGAGAGAGCACACAGATACTGTTGCGGTCCGGAAACAAACAATGCCTGAGCCACTTTGCCCTAGAAGTCGGGTCACCACAAAAATGTAAGGACTATGAACCCAAAACTAAAGCAAAGCCGCTGTGGTATTGTTAATTAAACTGACATTAACTTTTAAAGTCAATGTGTTTTAACATCAAAACCCTAGAGTGTGTAGTACTCCTTACTGTCCAACAAGTTGACATGTTTCGTGGACGCTACAGTCGCTGCTTGGTGGACGTTAACAGGATATTATAATGAAAATATGTATCAATATTTCGTGGCCGTTACAGTTGAGTTGCTCAGACAACCGGTAAGAACACAATAAAACTTAAGTGAAAGAATTTTAGACCTAGAGAAGACACCCCATTCTGCATTCCTCTGTAGGGAATTTACCATGGCAAAATTATTTGGGTTGGAAAGACCAGGACATATTATATTTACATACTGTATATACACACATACATAGTCTATGCAATACATACAGAGTACACTGAAATACAAATGCTGAAAAAGAGAATATGACATCATGAACAGAGAGATAGGCATATCTGAATCAGTGGGATGAATACTTATAGTGAAATAAATATTTGAGAAAGACTTGACAAACAGACAGAAAATGAACATAGATAACTGGATGACTGGATACAGCTGGCATACAGTAAAGCAGCGGCAGGAACACCTCTGCATTGTGTGTGATGGACTGCGAGCGAAGACAAACCATGTAAGAGAAACGGTGAGTAGTAGTCAAAACACACACAGAGGAAATGGAGAGATGGGCTACAAATAGTTGGACAGCAAAACACCATTACTCAAATTCCTCCCAAACAAAGCCAATAAATAAATGCCATATGGATCAAAGGTTTCCCCACTGCCCACTAAGTAATGGCTCCTACACCTTTGAGAGGAAAGCAGTTGACTTCTGTGACCCCGTGTGTTACTGTAGATGAGTATTACTTACAACAAAACAACCAATAATGTCTCTCAGAGACAATGGCATAATATACTCAGCCCTCCCCTTCCTACATAGTGCCAGTGTTGTTTCGGTGTTAGGTAGGTGTTAGTGCCAAAGCTAATGAAGCCCATAGGGAGATTATAGCACTGCTTCTGGACATGCTAACACTCACTGAGTGCTACTGTGGCTTCATCATGTAGGAGGAAGGCATGTCAAACTAACAAAATCGAACATGCATGTGCTAAGCAACGCTTGTGTGAACACAAAATAGGCACCCACGCAAATAATGCACAAATCACACAAACACACACGACTCCCACAGTACCAAACTGTGAAATGACTCATTGGAAAATGGCCTGTTCTGAAAGCTGAGTACAGGAACTGCTGAGAGAGAAGAGGTTTGCTACAAGGGGCTACCTCTACAGCACCACCCACAAAGGAGGGTTCACATTTAACCGGAAAAATATAAACACTGGAAATATACTATTTAGAAATGACTTTGTTTTTGGTTGAATTATCCACGACATAGGAGAATGCTACAGATTTAAATAGCCCTATTTTACATATGACCAGTGGAAGTGCTTAAAGTAACAGGAGAATGATGAGATGCATGACATGTGGATTTGTCCCACAACAAGAAATTGGTGGTGAGAAAAAGATCCATAAATAACAAACATTTGTAATTTTCAGAGAAGATAATTTAGTACATTGATTGTGCGTGCAATCGTGCTCCAAGATCGTGCACGTGTGCAATGCACACTTAATTATTTTGCTTCCATATTCTGCCACCCACATCGGCAAATCTTCCCTATGGCAGCCCCATAGTTCCACTTGAGCATTATAATCTCCTGGAGACGATGCAGCACTTTCCACTGAATCACCCATGGGTGCCTGTTGAGGTTTGGGGAAAGACTATATCGCAAACCCTCTTGGGAAACAGGGATCCTCACAAACAGCAGCTTAAGCGAAAGAACAAACGCTTTTAATGTGTAGCAGGTAGGGGTGTGACACTACACGATATTGAGTTCTAGAGAACAAGACGAGGTTTTAACAACATTAAAAAACATTATCTTCAAAGAAAATAGTATTTTCTTACAAATCCTCATCTTTGATTAAGATTTAATGAAAGGGCTCGGTGTCTGTGGTTCTACGAGAATAGTAAAAATATGTAGGAATTACTACTAACCTTCACATGTTCTACAGTAGGTGCTCAGTGAATTGTTATTCCATAGGGAAAAGCTAACAAAGCCATTTACAGCTAGTGTAACAGCAGGCTAATAGCTAATGTTGTTATACAGCCTTGACAAGGTTAAGCTGCAAGTAGCCTACACAGACTACACAGTAATATCTACAAATATGTCAGAACATATGCACACCAACGTTATTAATCCTAACCTATATTATGCACGTATTGCAGATAATAATAAACTAATTATAGTGTAAAACGTAACAAATGCTAATCAAAATTATCACCTTTACTTTCAGCTAAGGTGAGCAGAGCAGATGCTAGCGCGATATTCGGAATGTAAATATGTATATGTACTAAAGCCTTTTGCACAGGTACCCAAATACTGCCACAAAAACGATTACAAAGTAGTGGGGGCATATTCTTTGTTAAATTTAACCCTCACACCTATATTGGGACACAGCTTTATACCTCAATGGAAAAAAAGGTTTAAATATCACGATATCTCATGGCACGAGATCTCGTCACACCCCTAATTGTAGGCAGGCAATACAAGTTGATGTTATCGGGACTGCGTTTGTTCAAACACTGCATCTGCCCTGCTCAATTAAGATGAAGGTAAAGGTGTGGATTGAGTTACACATTCGAAGAGACAAGTTTCAAACCACACTCATGAACCTATGGGAAGGACAGATACTAGTGTGCAGAAGATGCAATGCAGAGTGCTCTGACATGCAGTAGCCCTATTGAAAACCGGGAGAGGGATCATCTTGCATGTCTTAACATCCAAACACACGTTTACAGTCTTCTGGTTGCTAGACACATACTGTGGAATCGCATATTAATGCCACTTGGTTGCTCTCAGTTGGACAGTACCTGAGTCTGGATGCGGTTAAGGCCTCGGAACCAAAGGATCTGTCCTCTCCTCATCTCCATTTCGGCGTGGTCGATGGCGTCTATTCCCTCGGTCATCTCCTCCTCGTGGATCTCAGCCTTGGTGATGCCATGGCCGGCCTCCTTCAGGAACTTCAGGCGATGGGTTGGGACGGCTGAGATCAGCTGTACGTGGAAAACACACAAAACATTAACACCTGAGCTCATTCAGTTATAATATCAGTGCCTGGGCTTGGACATTCCATTTTAACATTGGTCTAAAATTCTAACTATTTATATCTGGATATATTTTTGTAAACTAAAGTAAAGTAACCCAACAGCCTACTCTTTTAAAACTAACTTGCATAACAACAATAATCCCTTGACAGAACTTTATGCCACAAAGATGAGTTTGCCAGTCAGGCATGGAAACTGCAAAGCAATGTCTAAGGTGCAACTTTGTCACTTGATCAAAGCATACTCCTATGTGGATTTACAAATATATTGCTCTCCTTCTGTTTTCCCTTTTAATAACACACCCCTTTCTTTCACTCATGACAGTTAGAGAACACATCAGCCTATTGCTCCTAAAATAGGTTGTAGGGAAAAAAAAAAACTGCCCGTCAGTTTCTGTCTGTCTAACCTGTAGACTTCCAACTTCATTATGATTTAGTCCATCATGTAAAAAAGTATCTGTCTCAGTCACTTCACGCCCACTATGTGAGCTCAGCATAGCACATCTAAGAGAAAAGCTTTTCAGTGGCAAGTGCACGAGTATAAATGTGGCTTTTATCTGCAAGCTGCATGTGTGCATGCGTACTATGTTTCTATGGGGGCTGCCAAGTGTGCGCTTGTGTGTAGCTGAGCGAATTCGCCAAGGGACTAGCATGCTAGGGTTGTCTCCCTCAGGGTGCTGTGAAACATGAGCTGGTCTTTCTTGTGCAGAGCTCATTACCATAGTGATGGTTGTGACGCAACGCTGTGGCACACATACATACATTCTCTATGAGAGTGGCATATGATGCCTCCGCAGACAGATGTGCATACACCAATACCATACTATTAGAGTCATTTTGAGAGAAAAAAAAAAAAGTCTATCCTCAGGCTGTTCTTTCTTAATCTCGGGGGTGCCCCCTAGAGGCCGTTTACCTCTCCGGTGCACATGCAGTAGTCACGGCCGTTAGTGAAAAGAGGTTTATAGATATAACTGTACGCATGTGTTTCTTACTTGTCCCCAGAGCAGCTCCCCAACACCGATGAACACACACCACAGCCACTGGTCAATTGTCAGCGCCGTGCAGGAGAAAGGCTTCCCCCCAAACTGCACAATGACAATCTAAGAAATAGAAGATCAAATGGATACAGAAGGTAAACATTACACGTCATTTGTTTTCACCGCTGGTCTGCATCTGTATCTATTTTAGCAGGTTCAATTCATACCTGCAAGATGAACGTTCCCAGGACAACGCTGCAAAATATGGGGTTACGATAAATCCCTTCGAACACATTCCTCTCCCCATGGATCTTCCTGGCGTTGATCTCGTTGAACAGCTGCATCATGACGAAGACGTTAAACACAATGGTGTAGTGCTCGGAAGGCGGCGAATGGAGAGGCGAGTTGCGGCCACTGTCAATGTCGAAGATTTTCTCACCTGCGGGAGAGGGAAAGAAAGATTGTGTAAGGGGCACTGGTAACACATTTAAGGTAGCTATACAAATCACTTGAACAACAATTTGTGTCAACATAGGATGCAAATGCATCCTAGTGCAGAGGCCTCTCAGAGACTGGCGAGTTAATGAAGCGCACCTTTGCCTAATTAAACATTCGCTACGTCTGTGTGGTTCTGTAGTCACAGAGGGAGTCCATATACTCAATGCCAGCCTGAGCCCGGAAAGACTGTTGTGTTCATCCCCAAAACAATATTTATTAAGGCAGTTGCGCTCAACCTTGAAAGAGTATGACAAGGACAAAAGAACCAGCTGGGGAATGCTTTATGCATAATGTTTTTGTGCCATACTTTTCCATAATGTTTTGATTGCAAACTAGGCAAATAAAACCAGAACATTCTCTAGATTGCCCTATAGAGACAGCAGGAAATAATACACTATGAATAATTCAGAAATTGTCATATTTCTACCGTATGTGTATTAAAAATATAACACTGTATACATTATGGTGTGCTAGTTGCTATTCGAGTCGTTTTTCTTCAAGCATACCCTAAAGTTACCATTTTACAAGAATACTATAGAACAATGTGCTGCTGCTATGTTTACCAGCTAGTACAGTATCTAATGCTACTTCTAATTATACTGTATACACATTATTAGCCATTATTGTGAATATCTCTGGCACTAAGATTTTAGAATCAGATCCTTTAAGTCCTGTAAATCTGAGATCTGGGGAATTTGTAGGCCAAGTCAACACTTTGAACTTGTTGTGTTCCTCAAGCCATTCCTGAACCATTTCTGCTTTGTGGCATGGTGCATTATCCTGCTGAAAGAGTCCTATGCCATCAGGGAATAACGTTTCCATGACAGGGTGTACATGGTCTGCAACAATGCTTAGGTAGGTGGTACGTGTAAACAAAGTAACATCCACGTGAATGGCAGGAGCAGGACCCAAGGGTTTCCCAGAAGAACATTTCCCAAAGCATCATCCTGCCTCCTCCAGCTTGCCTTCTTCCCATAGTACATCCTGGTGCCATGTGTTCTCCAGGTAAGCATCGCACACGCACCCTGCCATCCACGTGATGAGAAAACGTGATTCATCAGACCAGGCCACCTTCCCAGTCCTGATGCTCACGTGCCCATTGTACGCACTTTCAGTAGTGGACAAGGGTCAGCATGGACACCCTGACCGGTCTGTGGCTAAGCAACCCCATACACAACAAACTACGATGCACTCTGTGTTCCGACACCTTTCTATCAGAACCAGCAATAACTTTTTCAGAAATTTGAGCTATAGTAGCTCGTCTGTTGGATCAGACCACACGGGCCAGCATTTGCTCCCCACTTGCATCAATGAGCCTTGGCCGCCCATGACCCTGTAAGCTGACTGTTACTTCAACTTGTTGCTTCAAGTCGCAGAATCACATGGACTATTAATATTCTCTCGTCGCTACATTGCGTCCATTTGCTTGCAGTGTGTCCGGGGCTCAAGGCCTTTTATATGCTTAATACCATATATTCTTAGATGCCATTGGAACTATAATGTAGCTAGTTTTATCTTCACACTTGATGATTTTGTCTGACATAGGTATTTCTCCATGCTCGCTCACTCCAGTCACATCACTAGTTCATATATCAAGCTAGCTACTGTAGCAACTAAGTGGTTTGTTGTGTGAAAATGATTCATGACAGATTGACGTGATGTGTCACAATCAAATTAGAGATTGTATGAGTAAAACTCCAAAGTGGGTAATGAACACAATGTGTTAGTTTTATTGGCACTAGTCGCCATAGACAGATATGCACTACTCAAAAAAAGTGCATATGTATATTTATAAGTATAAATTATTTTGCAGACTCCCATGCAATAGGACCCTACTTTGTGTATAGCCATCACACAATCTGGCCCTTGTTAAAGTCGCTCAGATCCTTACTTTTACCCATTTTTCCTGTTTCTAACACATAGCCTTTGACAAAATGTTTACTTGCTGCCTAATATATCCCACCCACTGATGGGATTATCCATGTTATTCACTTCACCCGTCAGTGGTCATAATGTTATGGCTGATAGGTGTATAAACACATCTTTCTATTAGCAACCATCATAGCATGAAATTCTTAGGGTAAACAAATTCAAAATACAAACCTACTACTCCCTGCTCACTGAAGATGGGCACATTCCTCCTAAACAAAAGGTGCTCTGAGCCTCTCTTATTGCTGCAAATTAATGCATTTCTGAAGAATGTCCGACTCTGGACATGCCACTCATTTCTCATATTGTTCCAAAGGACTCCCATCAGGATAGCAATGCTTTCATAAGATGAATGAGATTACTCAGAATAGCTTTGCAATTGCTGGCACTAAGCCTAAGCGCTAATGGGTTCAGCGGACCTAAGCCATGCAAGAATAATGCTTCCAACACCATAACAGAGGCACAATGGTAAATAAGGACAGCATGTTACAGTACATATGGTGTTAAATCTGTCTCCAAAAGGAATGTATACTGTATACACATAAGAGCTGTCTTTAAAAGTGGGACTGAACCTTTGTTAAGCCCTTGACTCACAGAGCTACATTTTTGGTCCTCATGTTGAAGAATACAAGAAATACATTGTTACCAGACCAAATCTTGGTCAGTAATATAACGTCCATTGTTTCTCCAAAACATAGCACATCAACTACTTGCCATTAGGTAACAATTTTTTTTAATTTGTTGAAATTGCTGTGTGGTCCAATTTAATATCTGCAAGTTGTGCAGATACAGTACCAAGAAGGGGGTAATTAACAGTAAACTAAGCAGGATCACTTCATATAAGAGTCGAGGGTTCAGACCATTTTCACAGTGACCTGGAAGTGTTACCCATTACTTACCAGTTAAAGGCTGGAACATGCTTGCCGTGCACCACATATTCCATGTGACATGATTTTGTAGAGCCCCTACTATGCTATATTAGGGCTGTGCGATAAAACAGTATATATCGTATGACGATAGAAAAACATATACATAAAATTACATTTAAAAAAATCTTTATAGTTTATATCGTTATGAAAATCACACACTTTACATCATTTGGAGTCTGTTGTCTATATTTTGCGGCGATTACTCTTGTTGGCTTTTTACTGGCGAGGCATTCATTGCACTTCCAGTAACGTGTGTAGTTTTCGTCAGCTCTCCACCGCTCTCTCTTCCTCGCTGAGCTCCGTGAGTGTGCGTGTGTGTGTGGTGTGAGCCCTGCCGGCCCCGCAGTGGAGCAGAGAGCGTTAGAGCAGAGAGTTTAACCTGCCAGCCTACGTTGTATTTTGCGTGGTGCATCGCCCGTGCTATTGCTGCAAAGTAAACAAATCGCACTAGCTAGCTACCTGGCCAAACACATGGACATTACGTTCAGGACATACAGCCTAACCAGGATGTAGTTTAAGATCATGGAAATGTTCCATTAAATGTCCTACCTCTGTATTTTGTTTCCATGTCTGGTAAGTTCCTAGAATATCCAATATTTCAGACGAGTCATCTTAAAGAAATCCCGCATGTTTCTCAATACCATGATTGCCACGGTCTAGTCACCTTATGCAGTCAATGGGTTATGTTCACGTTCATAAACGATCATAAATTACAGCAAAACAATGTTTAATTGAACTCAGTGTAACAAATTCTGAGTTCATCTCCTCTGCTCACTGTGGTTCAGAGAGGGCGGGGCTGCCCTTCTCCACATACGCAATGTGTTATTTATATAGTTATATAAATGTGAGCACAAGCCTGAGGGAGGGGTTCATTGGATGACAAGAAACTATTAATTAAATGTACAGAACTTGCTATATCGTGATATGTATCGTTATCGGGATATAAAATGTATCCTATGCTATACACCAATCTCTTCAGCGGAATGTCAGGATTATGGGGGAAAACCCCTGAGCTTCTAGCATTTAGCGTTCTGAAGATATGATACAAAATATATACCTATGCAAAATCTGCGCCGGCGCAGATCTCGGTTTTAGAGGGTTAAGCAATGCAACTAGGCAATGACTATTCTTAGAATATTCACAACTGTAGATCGCAGTCATTGCTCTGTCACGATTCTTTCCGGATGTTCTGCAGGCCATCTGCAATATATTATATGAACGCGGCAGTTGAGTCTTCTCTCGCACTCGGGGTCAACTCGTCAGGTCGCACCCACAAGTTTGTCATTTATTGTGTGCGCCATACGTGCCTTCACGACTCAAATATAGGCTATACAGGGAGAACGTAATGCCTTCTTGAGCAGCACTTCTGGATCTCTGAAAAGGTCTATAGTACCACACTCATGAGCGTATCTGACTGGGTTGTGAAGCTGAGGGAAAGTGAAGCACATGTGTTTGCATCAGGGCTGAATGATTAATTGCATTTGCATCACAATATTATAAAACAATTTTATAACCGCAAAGGCATCCTCCTTGTCTGAAGCCTTCTTACCTATAAAAAGTGCTGTGCTCTTCCAATGTCATTAATCAGAATTACCTCAAGGTGACTGTGTATACACCAACCAACAACAAATGTAAAACTTCCGTTGGGTGTGTGTGTGAGTCACTGCCTCCTACCCATAGAAATTATTAGACGGCGTTTAACCAATTGACGTTGCTACAACTGTTTTGATCGCCTCATCCAGCTCTACCACCATTTTGCAACACACTTGACTTTAACGTCAGCACACTTGCCCACCCTGATTGGACCCCCGGCGTGGTGGCTGTGAAAACGCAAATGCTAATAGGATTTCCCAGACTGAGAACCTGATCTGAGAACAATAGTCTGGCATAGCCAGGCTACGTGATCTGCACCAGTGACTGGAATCCTGAACCAAAGGAACTATGACAGTATTCTTCTGTGCATGCTCTGGTGTTATACTGGACTGCAGGATAATGAGCCCAAGCATACATTCAGAAATGAGTGACTCTATTGTACATTCAAGATATGTCAGTGAAGTATTTGAAGAAGAAAGATTGCATGGCTTGTACAATAACCTGACCTTAAACCCACTTAGTTGATATGAGATGAAAATTGATAGAAAGGTCAAGGCTAGATAGCCAACTAGTGCAGATAATTTGTGGGCACTTCTCTAGTAGTGTTTCAGAAAAATACAGTTTGTTCTGCTGGAATATCTGAAAAGGTAGCTATTATAATTAGTCTAAGATTCTGTATGATTCCATAGGCGGCGCTTATCACTCGTTTAGTATTGTATTAGTATTAGAAATTAGAAAGTCTTTGTCAAAGTGCAGATTTGGTCTTTAACCCACTTTTAGATCTGGAGACAGCTGTTGTCAATCTAGTGTCTTTTTACAGACCGAGGCTATTTTTAAACAAAAGGAAGTATAGGCTTTAATTGAGTAAATTGACATCATAGATTAGAGGCCTAGAGAAATTACTGCTTTCTCCTTTTTTTCCTGTCGCATACAGCCTTGTATGACCTCCTTCTATGGCTTGAGAATGTACAAAAGGCTCAATTGACTTTGATAAAATGTGAAACATTTATATACAGTATATAGAGTAAGTATATAAAATAGCATAGATTTTCCTATACATTACCAGTCAGATTAGCATCTTGGTACACTACACACAGTAGACAGGCAATATTTTAACAGGTTAATGAGCAACAGCATGGACAATCACAGCCTGTGCCAACTGCCATTGCCTCCACAATGCTTGAGAATATCTTGCTTGTTCTTATGTTATGCTATAATTAGCATGTGGCTCTTAAACCATCCTGATGTTGCAAGCTACACCTATATATCAACCTGAGAACTCTCCATTAGAAGTAGGTTGTCAGTTGCCAGGTGTTCAGATCGACAAATGCGGGCCATTTTCTTTAAACACAGCCGCTTTTTTGCCACCAGTACCAACTGAACTACACACATGGATGCCGATTTTATGGTGTTTCTCTACCTGGCTTTCAATAGAATTCCTAGATTGCTATGTGAATGGTTAAGGAAACAAGCAGAGATTATTAAGGATGGTTTTAACAAGGCTACAGTACATGTATAGTCCGATATTTCCAGCCAATTGTAAGCTAATACACGTTTTTGTCAAATTCACCAAATATCTCTTCGCATGTCGCTAGCTTACCAGCCCCTGTACGTGCTGAAAAAATAACCGGGTTTGTCTACACAGCCCTGGCGCCGTAAATAGGAACATAAAGTGGTGAACACAGCTCACAACAACAACAAAAAATGCCACTTCACAATGCGTTTCAACCTGCGGGGCAGAGTCTCTGAGGGAGTTTCTTTAGATTTGAGCTCAAAGTTAGCAAGCGTTCACGGCTAAGTCTTTAAGGTAAAATAAATACAGAAACAAACAACAGCGGTCAGGTGGTTATGATTCTGCACATTTCAAGGTGCCACTACCGTGAAATCATTGTGACGCACCTGCAAAGAGCAGCGTGAAGATGATGACCAGCTGGTACACCGCATGGCCAAGGATGTTCTTCATCATGGTGCGGGAGATGAGGGGCTTGTTGCGGCCGTAGGGCCTCCTAAGGAGCAGGGACTCCGTGGGGGGCTCAGTGGCTAAGGCCAGTGAGGCCAGAGTGTCCATGATCAGGTTCACCCACAGCATCTGCACCGCTTTGAGAGGAGAGTCCTGGCAGCAGGGAAGACACATTAAAAAGGTCAGGGAGAGGAAAGACAAAAGGTCAACATTCGCGAGCAAGTTGAGGATTTGAAAGGCAAAGAGAGCAGTTAAGCTTAAACTGTTTGCTTGCTATTACACAATACAGTCGTGACATTATGGAAAAGGAATGGCCTTTGGAATTACTGCCTGATTAGCTTACACCGGCTCAGACAATCCTTTAAAAATATGACTCAAACTCAAATAATTAAAAGGTACACACCTTGAGTTGAGTTCTAAAACATTGCTTTGACAGGCAATAGTGCATATTCGTAACACACTTCTCTAGCTCTCCCCCTATTGCCATTATATGCACAGTTCTGTTTCTAAAAACAATATATGAACATATATATGAACATTAATGGGCAAACACGCAGATGACTAACACAATTGAGCAGTGTACCTGCCTTAGTCAAATGTTGTACTATATAGTATGTATGTATGCACACACAGTGTATATATATTAATAAGAAGTTTTTATACATCTTTATAAGTGCCTATATTCATTGTAAGATGTCGTTGAGTGTCTTGAAAGGCTTCCAAAAATCAAATGCATTATTACTACAACTATAAAATAAAATGCATTACTACTACTAGTTACTACTAGCCAGGTATTAAACTGAGATCATTAACAATGTATTAACAAAGATCAAATGTGAATTGAGCGCTCATGTTGCACCAACACAACAGCTACTGCGGTGCAAGGAAGCACCCACCTGTGTGATACAGGCTCCAGTGAACGCCACGATGACCGCCACAACGTTGACAGTGAGCTGGAACTGGAGGAACTTTGAAATGCTGTCGTAAACGTTCCTCCCCCACATGACGGCTTTGACGATGCTGGTGAAGTTGTCGTCGGTTAGAATGATGTCCGAGGCCTCCTTCGCCACATCTGTGCCGGCGATCCCCTGAGAGGTGAAGAAGACGGTAGGTTATTGGCATTAGCATTAGCATGAAGATGCATCTGTCTGAACAGGGTTTTGGTTGATGATGGCACTGCCGAGGGGGTACATCAATAGAAAGTAAAGTGTGGATCCTCAGAGTAGGATTCCACTGTCCTGATAAGCCCCCTTATTCAATCTTATCTTTATTGATTTATTCTTCCATTACACAGCCATCCAAATGAAGGGTCTGGCATTAAATTGGGTATTTATTGGGATGCGGTTAGGACAAAATGACTTTCATAGCTGCATTCAAAATACAATTAACTCATAGGTTATTTTGTGATGATATCTGCTGAGAATATTATTAAGCTCAAAATGAGTCTGAACGAGTCTGAAAACAGGCTACTGATTAAAATGAGAGACTTTAAAATATTACCATGGCAAATCCGACATCAGCTTTCTTGAGGGCGGGGCCATCATTAGTGCCATCTCCTGTCACGGCCACAACCTGACGGGTTTCGCCAACCGTGCTATCAATGATACCTAATAAACGGTAGCGAAAAAACACAGCTAAGCGTGACAGAATCAGCAGGATAGAATAATCATAACCCTATAAAATGGGCATGTTTCTCTAGACCCACCTTTAACCAGTGTATGTTTATCTGTTGGTGAGGAACGAGCCAACACACGCAGCTTGGGCCAAACCTTGTCCAGGCGCTCTTGTTCAACCTAGTGAACAAAAAGACGCGTTAGAAAAATAGCACGGTTGGTTTTTGCGCTGTATATTTTGAAGAGTATACTGGCATTCACCTCTCCCTTGTCATTACGTATCTGCTGGTTAAACTCTTTGCCCTCCATACACAGGAAGTCTTCGCCAGGTAGAAGGATGCCACACTTTGTTGCGATTGCCCGGGCAGTGTTAATGTTGTCACCGGTAACCATGCGTACAGTGATGCCAGCGCGCTGGCACTTGGTAATAGCCTCAGGCACCTAGAAACCATGAAATACATGACCATGAGCGGCATAAAACTCTCGATATATGAGGAGTGAACAGACTGCAGATAAAAAGTTGGCGTAAGTTATATTATCTCATAAAATACAAAAAAAAATACAAACCCAGTTAAAACAAATGTTGTCAACCATTTCCCTCAATGCAATAATTCAGATGGTTAACTGTGAAATACTGCATTTTGAAACCCATGGATGCAAATTAAACAGCTGCCATCAGTAACATAACTGACCATTAACACCTGTGACTACTAAACCTTGTTTAAAACCTTTGCACCCGAATAGAACCCTAGCACATCTGCATGTTTGACAAGAATTTGAACTCTGCCTTTACCATGCACTTGTCATCTACCACCTTGGATTTGTATGATAGCAACATAGAACGGGGGCTCTGTTAATAAAGCCGATTCCGCGTGAGCGGGCCCAAGATGCGCACCGCTGCTGTGCTCTCTCTCTCAGCTAACAGACAACATGGCTGCGTCTGCAGTGGCTTGACATCTGCAGGAAGGTGCATGCAGAGTAGACGTGTAGTAAGGAGACAAGAATAGTACAATTATATAGCTTGTGAGAACGAGTCATATATCCACTTCTGCAAATGTATTGTACAATACCTAAGGAACTAGGCTTGCCATCTGTTTTTAGTAGCTTTGAACAACGATCATGTGGAAGTGGCTCAAATCCAAAACCACGCATATGCATGCTACGCACGCGCACACGTGTAAACAGACCATGTTAGTAAGGACCCATCTTAAATCTGGCTAATAAGTACATACTACCCCTTTAACATACAATAATAAGTTAGTATTAACAATGTGTCTGAATTAACAGCAGTATGTGTATCTAAATGATATTACTTAATGGACAATGAGAAAATGCATAGACACAATCTATCATAAAACTAAAACTAAAATATTCCTGTTATCTGACAGCCAGACTCTATAACGCTGATCAATACATACTACTTCCTCCACCGGTTATTCAAGTCACAGTACATAAAAGTCTGATAACGCCATAGCCTATTGTCTACACAAAAGCTTGCTCTGACGTATATAATTGATGTGGTATCATATTTCTTTGGCAGATTATGGAAAAGCTTCTGACCTAAACGTGTATAACACTTTGGATCTTATAAAATGCCGAGGTCATGTTACAGTGCCATCCAGAAAAAGATAAAAATAACTTAATTAACATATTTCTAATTTGAAATGAATTTGCAAACTAGCACATGTCCCGAGTGAGTCATCGGGACACTCAGTAGCAAGAAGTGGTGTGATCCAATATTCAACTCCAACAACCAGTGTGCAGCGTGGTTTTCAATGTTACAAAATCTTGTTTAGTACCATGTGTTACACCCCAATTCCCCCATCTCATCTTCCAATTGGATCACACTTGGCTACGTTAATAACAACAGGAAGTAGAGCACAGCCCTGCCTCGTACTGTACCTCAGGCCTGACGGGGTCTTCGATGCCCACCACAACGATACAGGTCAGCTCGTTGAGGATGTCATTTTCGTTGTCCCAGTTAGGCTCGCCGGCCTCGGCAGGAAAGTCCCTGTAGGCTACGCAGATGGTTCTCAAGCCATCGCAGGCCATGGGCTCGATCACTTTACGCACCATCTCGTCGCGGTCCTTGGGCTTGAAGACACGGGGCTTACCCTGGGAGTCCAGGATGCTGGAACACCTTGGGGAAAGGGCAACAGATGAAGATCTAAATCAGTTCTCCAACTTTTAAGCTTTTCACACTTCACTTAGCCCGTGGCTAAAATCATTTTTATAATGTTGTTAGCCACGGGCTAAGGAGTGCGTTAGCCCCGGGCTAAGGAGTGCATTTACACTGCCACGATCCTGGAACATTCCAAAATGAGCTAACCCCGATTATCACCATGGGCTAGCTGGCCCTGCTCCGGAGCAGGGTTAGCCCCGAGTTTTCAGGGTTACAGTAGCTCCTGAAAAAAAACGACTAAACCCAGGGCTAAAAAGGTGAATATTTCATCACATTTTTGGAACATGGCATGTTCCAACTGACATTTAATCCAGGGCTGTAAAAGTGCAGTGTGAATCGTATAGCCCTGGGTTTAGGTTAACCCTGGGTTAATAATGCCCAGGGGGCATGAAAAGGGGATAAATTAGCCCAATTTCACCTCTTAGCCAACGATAGCCCTGGGCTAAGAATAAAAAAGGCATATTTTGAGCCACTACCTCCAAAAAGCAATAAAAAAAGTATACAATTGTGACCATGATTGTGTGTTTTATCAGAGACAATATAGCAATCTCCCATTGGTTGGCTCTCTGCTTACTTGCGGAGAATGATTTCGGACGCTCCTTTGCTGTACATGCGGAAGCCTCCATCTGCGTTCTTTAGGACGGTGCTCATGGACTTGCGCGATGAGTTGAACGTGTACACCTTGTATAGCTTCTCCTCTGGGATTTCGTCCCTGATTGGCTGATAATCCCGCTTCAATTCCAGCACCAGGCCCAGCAGGGAACACTCAGTCTTGTTGCCCACGTGCCTTGGCAAGCCTCCCTCCCTCTCTGGTGACTGAGAAAAGACAAAAACACATCCATACAGATATAATATTCAGCTATTGCAAGCCAAATGCAGACCTTCCAACCCTGCAAACATTTTTAGAGTACCAGATGTAAGCCCGAAAAGCGACAGTGACCTGAGGTTCTCTCCCCCCCCTCCCCCCTCCCCCGGAAATGCTGGTGCACACACCATTTGTAAATTTGATCAGAATTATAGAACTATTTATGAGAAGTGAATCTATGACTGTCTGCTACAAGATGTCATACAGTAGCCTAAAGGTACCGCACTTAAGAACAAAACAACTGATTACACACCAACATTATCAACAGCATGCAGAACAACCAGAGAACACACACACTCACACACGGAAAGTGATGCAATTCTTTGCTCAGGTCAATTACTCCACTATACAGTATACACTACAGAAAACAGTTCGCTGACATTAAATTCAAAGCATGGGCGTAGATTTCGCTTTAACATTGGGAGGGACATAAGGTGGAGGGTCTGGAGACCTTGTTAAAGTCTAAATAATGGAACTGTCAACTTGTTATATAGCATTTCGTCTCTCCTGTCCTGTCCCCTTGCATGTTGATAGTGCGCGATACAGCTGCCGTCCGCGGGAGCGCGTTTCTAATCAAAAAATGACTTTTGGGTGCACCTTGTCACACAGGCATAGCCTACAATAATTTCAGAAGCACTGCCTCTATAGCCATGAGCTCAATCATCATTGTTTTATAAACGCTTAACTAAATTTAATGCAGATATGTTACATTTATTTTTGATAAAGATTTTTGTGTGATATCTCAGACAAAGTATGTGGGTTACGTGATCCTTGTCGTAATGCACATTGTGCAAATAAACAATAAGATGCATAATTACATTTACTATATCTAATATCACACTAGGTCTATCCTATCAATGCGACAAGTTATTTTAGTGAATTTCATTTCTTTCACTAGCAATTGCCAAGTGAACTGGCACTTCATAACTCAGTGAATGCCCATATTATGTTAGCTAACATTAGCTTGAAACAATAATGCATATGACTACGGTAATGAGCATACGACAACAATTAACGTTAACACATTTATCACAGCGCATGTTTATTTTTTAAAACCGAGTAGGCGTGTCTGTCGATGGCAAGTCGGCAATCTCAGCATAATAACAGGGTCATACAGACACAGCTACAGTAGACATTGAACAATTATAGCATATTCATGATCTTCATGTCCGGTGAAACTCTGTAGGCCTACAAGTAGCTCGAGATGTAATACTCAGTGGATGTGTTATGTCTTAAATTAAACTTACTAGCCTATGTTAAATAAAATAATAAAAAAGTTCTGCATACTTTCATCTCGGATGCGTACAGACAGAATTGCGCAGTAAGAAGTTGGTATGAAAAATGCATGCATGTTGGCAGGTCTGTAAATGTAAGCTAAACACTGTCAAATTCACCAAATATGTTCTCACATTTCCCTACTTTTCCATTCGCTGTATGTTCTACACAGCCCTGACTTTGTAAATAGTAAACATAAACAACATGTAGAGCGGCACTGTGGCAGAAAAGGGTTTTGATTTGAACTCAAAGTTAGCAAGCGTTCTTGAGAATAATAACAATGCCTTTAGTGTATTTAGAATACTTGGTGCATTCGTCAATATACAAAGATGGATTTTTAGCATATAGTTGATGGAGGATGCGTGAGATGCAACCTAAGCTCAT
Organism: Forbesichthys agassizii; assembly: GCA_026546735.1. Taxonomy (NCBI): domain Eukaryota; kingdom Metazoa; phylum Chordata; class Actinopteri; order Percopsiformes; family Amblyopsidae; genus Forbesichthys; species Forbesichthys agassizii. The sequence continues at coordinate 39,157 of JAODLL010000758.1, read as the reverse complement.
ACACACAAGACATGAACGCACTCATACACATACACACAGAAGTCCTACCGGTCCATTTTTTGTGCGCTATTTAAAGCTTTGCAATTTTGGGTCTCATGCGATTATATAAAGTGGTATTGAACGGCCAGTAAATGCAATTAACCCACATAGCCAATATCAGATCAACTGAAGTCTACAAAGCCAAACTAAAACTGTTGAGGCAGAGGTTTAGTTGTTGTGAGTCGTGTGTCAATACATGTCGGAACCAATTATGTACTGTAACATTCTCTGGTTAAGTCACACTTTTTATTTCTCTGTCAAATCCTGAAACATTTTAGACACAAGTTGCATTTGTTCTTCACTGCATTACCAACTACTGCCAAGTAATTGTATTGTATACAATTGTGTCAATTGAAAACTGGCTACTATACCACCAAAATAAATAATCTAAATGTGACTTTTAGACCAAAGCTTATAGTCCTGAAAATAGATAAAAGATAAGTTAATTTCACTCAGTGTACTACTGCTTTATAGAGTGCATGTTTTACTTGAACAGTGGCTCCCCCATTGTTACTTTTGCAAAGTGCACTCACCAGGATTTTTGTGGTGTATGCAGAGTTGATAGCAATGCTGTTGACCAAGATCTCCAGTGTATCTGGCTTAATGGCATCCGGTTCTGGGATTTTCTTGTAGTGCTTGTCCTCTATGTAGGCCTGCACCACGGTCATGCGGTTCATGGTGAGCGTGCCCGTCTTGTCGGAGCAAATTGCCGTGGCGTTGCCCATGGTCTCGCAGGCGTCCAGGTGGCGAACCAGGTTGTTATCTTTCATCATTTTCTAAACCAAGAAGTAGGGAGCAGGTGTAGGAAGGAACTGGGTTTTACTCTCATTTTGTGTTTATTTTTATATAGCTGCTTCAACTAAATTGGGACAAGAAGTCAAATCAGGCCAAACATGTCAAATTAAAATGTAAAAAGCCCTGAATAGTTAACCGGGTTACCTAAACTCCAGGGTGATTAATGAGTACACAGGATATTCACATTGTCGATAATGTCGACATATGTACCGAAAGGCCAATAGAGAAATGCCAAATGTGTGACCATGCTTGTTGTGTATGCCAGAGAGAAAGAGAAAGAGAGAGAGAGAGAGAGAGAGAGAGGAGAGAAAAAACGAGACCTCTGCTTTCTCACCTTGACAGAATATGCCAAGGAGATGGTTACAGCCAACGGGAGCCCCTCGGGCACAGCCACTACCAACACGGTTACACCGATGATGAAGAATTTCACAAAGTATTGGATGTAGATGGGTGTGCACTCTTTAAGCCACGGGCGGCCTTGCACCCCGAAGGTATCAATAGCAAAGTACAGGATCAGAATGATGACTGTCACAGCAGACATGAATAGACCTGGGTAGGTGGAAGAAGGGAAGAACAGAGCCATGGTCTATTATGTCGAGAAACATCCAGAAACATGTATAATAGCAACTAAGGTTATCTGCTTACAAACTGTGGGGGAAAAGGGATTCACAGTAGACCTGTAGTATAGTTACCTAGACATTTTTTACCTACAACCCTTATTATCACCATGCATGTGGGTAGCTTGAACAACTGTTGGCACATTAGCGAATAGCTAAGCTAATATCAAGCATGCCTTGTAAAGTAACCCTGCAGGGTAAAAACAAATGGGGGCTAGGCTGGCTACTGCGTGCCACTTCATTTCCTCTGTGCGTCTGTTGCCTTACCAGCCTTTCCGATCTGCACGGCAAGTCGAGTGAGCTTGCCCTGCAGCACGGACTTCTCCTTCTTGTTCACGTTGACCTTCTTCACTTGCTTCACCTCCTCCTTCTCTTCCTTGTCTTCAGATTCCGCAGCCTCCTCGCTCTTCAGAGGCTGGATCTCCAGGGCCACGCCGTCCTGAGTCTTGGCTATGAGGAGGGAGGGGAGGGTATTGGGTGGGGTCAGGGGAAGGAGGGGATCGGTGTATAGGGCAGGGTTGAAGTCGGTGATTAACAGGAGGGAGTGTTGGTAGAGGGTAACACGAGAGGGAGATGGCAGGGTTGATGTGGGTCGAGAGGACCACGGTCAGAGCAGACGAGGAAAGACGGGTAGCGGGATGGTAAGGCGGATGATAATGGAGTGAGGGATGGAGGCAGATTTAAAGGGAGATTTTGAGGGAGAGAGTTATGCGAGGAGGCAGTTGGTTAGTAGGACGGTGGAATGTTGTGAGGTCGAGCATATGAATGAATGAATGAATAAACGAATGAAGCGGATAGGAGGATGATTGTAGAAGGTATATGAAGGGAGGATCGATTCCCCCCACAAAGAGGTTGAGCGGGGAAGAGTAAATATTCCAATAAATAAGGGAGTAGGGTTCAGGATTGGTCAGGGGATGAAGGACAGTGGGGCAGAAAAGGGTTCCATTCTCAGTTAGAGTCAAAGGACAGGTGAACATGAGAGTAGACGTTTACAGAGATCTCTCAGATCAATAACACACACAGTACTATTCACAAGCATATTTATTGTTACGTGAGGAAAAGCAGTTAGTTGAAAAAGTAGCCCGGTGAATGTTTAGCACCTATACCTGAGGTTACGTTAGAGGAAATACAACTGACAGAATTGATCAAGGAAGTGACAATCACACAGTGTCCCATTTTTTTGTCACAGCAGCTTTGAACACTAGAGCAAAGAGATTAGGAACAAGGCATTTTGTAGTTTGTTTATTTTTTTGGGTTTGGTTTTGTTTTATTATTTTTAGCATCGCCTTGTCAGACATGATATGTGCCCCTGCTCCTTATTATACATAGTCAAATAATTTACATTCAATTTAAGCGGCTTTGTCATGGGTTTAGCAGATGGAGATTTTTGATCTGATGTGATCTCTGTGCAAGAGGCATACAACCAGGCAAGGAATCAATGCTTCCTCCAATTACTACATGCATCCACTGCAATGGCTTCTATCAACACACAAAATAACAATATGCATAAGTAATGAATGGAAAGAGCGGATTCCTGTACAATGCTGTTCTTATGGCAAATGTGGTGTTTGCTGTGTTGTGAGGCCTACAGTGAGAATTATACTGCATAGTAGATGAGTACAGAGGGAGGTTTTACAATGCACTGTGTTTACATTTTTACATTGCATATCTAGAATGGCTTAATGTATATATTCAGTGCAACATAATAAATGCAGCTTTCATTGCATATTGAAGAAATATGCAGAGGAGAATATAAAAATGTTTGATGTCAGCGACTTTTTAGTGTAATCTTTGTAGTGTTGATGGGTGTCCAAATATGGTTATGATTACAATATCTTACTTCATGTATCAGAACAATACCAAATGACCATGTACATAAAGCATGGTAGCTGCCGGGATGACACATTCCGCAATGCAGCACATTTTCCAGAGGCAGTTCCAAGACTTGTTTCAAGGGAGAATTTGGGCTTATGATGGCCAATCCCTCTCACCGATTTCCATCATAATCCTTTTATCTAGCAACCAGTGAAGTTGCATTCATGCCAGCCTGCTGAGTTTAAATTAAATTTTATCGACTTTTTAATATCTGAATTATCATTAATCATCATTAATAATCATCACTAATAATGAATCATCTGGCAGTGGCTAATAGCATAAACAAAGCAAACAGCCAACTACAATAGTATACCATCAACAATATGTGTTTTACATAGTACAGTATACTATTTTTTTCTTTTGAGTGTTTTACTGCCAAGAACAGACTTGAGTTCAGAAAAGCACTGACCGGTTCTGAATAACAATGCCAAGCCAGGAAGCCCCCAGCTATAGGCACATGGTCCATCTGAAGACAATTTGAAACCAAACCACTAGCACCCACAACATCACTAACTGACACAGCTTCACAAGCAGTAGACCGGAGTGGCGGACTAGACTGACGCAAGGCAGACTGATGGGGGTACCCATTGACGGACCAACGGACAGCACTTAAAACAGACGCAGCACGGAGTCACAGGACCACGCACGAGGAGAGGGTGGGGTGGGGGGGGGGGGCAAGTGTGTGTCACAATAGAATTTATGAAAAAGAACCAATAAAAGACGACCAACAAACTCAAAGTAATCTATAAAGTAATAAATAAAAGAAATGAATCAACAAAAAATGAAGAATACATCGAAAACAAAGAAAATGTACAAAAACCACCACAAAAAAAAAGTTGGAGAATGAGGTAAAGGAGGTTGAAAAAGTGTAGATTTTATAAATATATATCTATATATCAGAGAGCGAGAGAACAAAGAGGGGAAGCGAGCGAGGTAGAGTCCAACAGTGATTACGAGACAGCATGGAGTCCTGACCAACATCCTGGAAAGAGGCAACAGGGAGATAAATCAAAGTGATGATAGAAGGGGAAAGAAAATGGGGACCACAAAACAAACGCAGTACAAAGCCCATTGATACGGCAAGGGTGCAACTCCCACACACAGCTTTGGCCCAGTGGTTGTAAAGACACTGATGCTTCCTTCACATTGTAATTGATTTACCGTGTGGAGCACAAATGGTCTACATCATGGAATAGATGGCAAAAAGACCATTTTTCATTCCATGCAAAGGTTGCATTTCAATTATTTGTTTTGTACTTTCATTTACACGTTTACTTACTAATTTAGCAAAGGCTTTTATCAAAAGACTAGCTGAGATAGCTGAAGCAAAGCATTAGATTACGATTGACAACAGAAGTCACTATAGTTGCTACGAGAGCCGAGTATGCTAATATTCATCCTACAATATGCTGTGTGAGGTTTTGATAATGTGTTAATAACGAGGTTGACAATGAACAGGTAAATGACTAGTGTGAAAGCACCCACCTTGAATCGGTCAGTGTCTGTCCATATAATTTGGTATAATAATACAGTGTGATGCAAATTATGCGGGTCAGCCAAATATGAGTTATTAAATAGAAAAGGATGAAGCTACTGCGTTTAGAAGTCTTTTGCCTGCATTCCCAGTGATATACAACCACAGCTTACTGTATATGTGCTTTCATATCAAAATCATTTTAGTAACTATATTCAGGTGTGTTTAACAAAGCTAAATATTTTCAGCTAAATATATAACTACATTTGAGGGAAAAAAGTCAATAGTAGTCCGTGAGGACTAAGGGATTTGTGATTTGTAAATCAAACGGAATCCCCCTCTTCAAACCAATCAGGATACGCCTAATTCGTCACATTAAGGGACTACTTCATCTCATGTGCTGCGTCTCAATTAAGCTGGGGCTGTCCTGCCGGGACCCTGTCTGTCCATTCAGATCCCAGCCCAGAATGAACAGAGCATATTTACTGGCGTTTGCGTCCAAGGGCAAAGGGAGGGAGAGAACGCAAAGGCAATGGCACTGCCTGTGTGCGTGTGTGTGTGTGTGTGTGTGCGCGCACGCCTGAAGGGGAGATCAAGAGACATTCTGTCTGCAGCAGATGCTCACGCCGTGGGAGTTGCGTGTACGTGCGTGTGCGATGAGGCAGCTTGCAATGGAAGTTGGACGCAAGCTAAAACACACGTCACAAAGAGGAAGAGGGTCTGGGGACGTTCTGTGTCGGAGGCAGCCTAGTAAAAACAGAACGAGGAGAGAATTATACTCCTCTCCCATCAACTGACATGCACAGCGTACGGCCACAGACACACACACACACACACACACACACACACACCAGAGCCAAACAGTTGTTGACTGCATTCTGTGTGCTTGGCTTTACAAGTCATTATTACAGGGTGTGTCTTCAAAACCCGAGCACACCTGCATCAAATCATACGTCGATATCTGCGTTTGCCGTGGTCGATTTATTGTGCGTTTGTTTTATTCAAATTCGACAAGTATCTTCCTCCGATCCAGTGATTTGCAGAAATGCATGGCTGCGGTATAAACGTTCTTGGGCTATCTGGCCTACTGGCTAACTACCTAACAAGCTAGTTAGCCAGTTAGCCTCCCTCTGCGGAGGCGGGGTCAGTGGGGCGGTGAGAGTTGCATCCTTTAAACAGGTAAAGCCAGGCGAGACACTGTCCCCCCCCACCCCCGTGTTGAGTAGCGCGTTGAAGGAAAAGCATGAAAGCTGGAAGGAGAGTCAGAGAGAGAGAGTCAAGGGAGAAAGAGATAGATAGAGAGATAGACACGAGATTCCCAGCCTGCCTCTGAATGGAGGGTTGGAACAAGGGCAGGTGGGGTGGAGAGAGCTGAGGGGAGGGGTTGGGGTTACCTTTGTTGCGATTTTCGGGGGGTCCTTGTTTTTTACCTGTTCGGACAGAGGAGAAAGTGCGGAATGCTGATAACATGACTCAAAAGGAAAGAGCAAAATCATAAAACTGAGGATAGATGTAAAGGCAAAACTAATAGAAATCCAAATGTTTGTATGTATGTGCTTGTGTGTTGTGGGCAGAAAAGGGCCATCGGGAAAGAGCAAGACAGAGATAGAGAGAGAGAGATTTATATATAGAGAGAGATAGAGAGATATATAGAGAGAGAGCACTTTGTGGTTCCAAGCGGTGGGTTATTATGATTAAAAATCAACCATCTGTGGTCAAATGTTTTACTGATGAGCAATTTTAAATAGCCAGCCTTGCCTATTAATTTACATGGAGTTAACAAGATAGCACTGCTGTTTCTACTGTGTTGAGTCAAAGCGGTTTGGCGTCCTTAAACACAACACAAACACTTAGACATATATGAGATTTTACACATACATTCCAGAATTCATGTTTGACACCAAGGCAGTTGTCAGTGAGGAAGGCTGTCGCCAACGAATATCAGCTGAACAGCGGAATGACCGCAAGTCTTAGCCTGCTAGCATCTCCTGTTTGTGTGTGTGCGTGCACACGCACGTGCATGTGTAAGAGATGGCGAGAGAAAGCCTTAATAAATAATCTTGCTTGGTACTTTTGATTTAACCTTCTTGGCATTATGTTATTTATCTTAAATCCATAAAAATCATATCACCTTGTCATACCATTAAAATGTCAATGGTATTAAGAAATTATTAGTATCTCAGAAGCTGACAGTGTGTGGGTGTCACAAAGAAACATTAACATTCTTCAGTGAGCTGGCACATTTATTACAATTATAATAAACACTGGGGAACAACACAGAGGTGGGACTGTAAATACCCGTTGGAATATAATATTGTATATCCACATTATTTTTTTTTAATATAGTGCTAAGCTGTTTGATCGGAAGGTCTAATGTCCTTAGATACGGAATTTTCTCAATTATTATATTATTGTAATATACTTTAAAAAAACAGTTTTAGCACATTAATTAATTAATAGATTGACTGCTAAGGCAATAATCTTTTTAAACTAGTTTTTAAAATTAGTTTTAAAACTAAGGAAGTAGGTCTGAAATATCCATCCTACTCACCAAGGGAATTTTTGATTGGTTAATATACTTTTTTTTTTATAGAAATGTTTACACAGCCTTCAGGGACACAAGATTATTTTTATATAATGGCTAAAAGTCATCAGGATAGGCATGTGTAACTTTTCATTAGGTACAATATATTGTTATGTGTTTTGAAGATTAAGATTTACAAATATGAGACAAATATATGAGGTAAAGGCTGACTTCAAAATCATTTTTTGATGGTCGACGGAGAACAACCCTGACATGAGACCAGCATTTATGAGGCATTCGACCGGTTTAGTTGGTAAGAAAATTAAAATGGTAAAACTGTTCACGACAATATGCGTACGAAAAAATACTATCAATATGAAACCAATACTGGAATATATATATTATATCAAATATGGTATGCATGCAAATATTTCTAAAGTGCACCACTTCAACAGTGGAGGATTCACTCACTTCTAAGCATTGGCCACTTTGATAACACAGACAGTGCTCATACTCCCCACGCAATGCAATAGCTTCCTTCCAAACAGTGAAGAAGCTTGAGCGACAAATCATCACATTCATGTTGTAGTAACTAGCTGGATGCTTCACTGTCATGCGTGCCCCCTTACTTTTCTTGACCTTCTTTTCTTCTTCGTTTTCGCCAGCGCCCAAGAGAGTAAAAATTATGCCCGTCTGTGAGTTGAGGCCAACTGCCGACACCAGCATCCTACCGGATCCTTCCATCACATGGGTTCCTAGAGAAAGCAGCAGTTTTCAACTGACTTGTTGCATTGAAATCATCACACGTTCATATTGGCTTAGTGAAAGATGTACCGCTGGTAATAACTACGCTTTCTTACCAGAGAGCAGCATGGGGTCCTTTTCCAGGGATTTCCTGACTTGGTCTGACTCGCCGGTCAGAGAGCTCTCATCAATCTTCAAGTCGTTGCCTTGAATCAAGATGCCGTCAGCTGGCAGGAGGTCACCTGAGGTGTTCACCATGATGTAGAAGAATGAGATTGTTATTAGTGACTCAAATCCCTGGAATGATCCCTTAAAAATAATAAAAAAGGTTTAATTTAGATAAATATTGCCCATGTCTTTTATTAGTTTGTTCTATTTTACTGGTGTTCCTATACAGAATTGTTACAGACTTAACTGGTGTAAAGAAATGTAAACATAAGTTTAAACGTATGTAAGCAGTAGGTTCACAGTGAGGCACTCAATGTAAAACAAGGACTACAGGGCCAGTACTGAAATCTCCTTTCAAATAAAACACCAGCAGGAGCTCATGTGCTTCCATTATGGCTGCTTGTATTGAGAGTTTGTCAAACTCAAATTAGAGGACACCGTTCCATCGCGGAAGGCCTACCATATTTGATCTGGGCGATGTCTCCGACCACGATCTCAGCCACAGGGATCTGGATGACCTGGCCCTTGCGGATGACGGTAAACTTCTGTTCCTGCTCGATACGACTTTGCAGCCCGCGGAACTGCTTCTCCTTGGACCAGTCGTTGAAGGCCGTCACCAGCACCACGATGATGACAGAGAAGAGGATGGCAGCGCCCTCGATCCAACCGGCCTGCGCTTCACCCTCGTCCTCGGCACCAGCGGCTGCCTGGCCACACACTGTGTGGTTACAGATAGAAGAGAAACACAATAAGGACTGCGGTCGTGTGTAGCCTGGCGGATTACGGAAATACGAGCGGCGACGGATGAATGGAAATAACGTAACTGTGTCTGATAATGTTGATGAATACAATTTCAAAATGCCATCCAACATAGGCTGTGGTTTGACTCTGGTGCTGACCACAAACCCTTTAGGTTTCCTCAAGAAAATCAATCATATAAAAAAAGAATAATTCACACTTCGAAATCCATCTGACATTTGTGAAATTAAACCGCAATAAAATACATACTCTCGCTATCGCCCCCTGGAGGGTGATAGAAGGACAGGCCCAGAGAGATGATAGCAGCAATTTCCAGGATGATAAGGGTGACATCCTGCAACGCTTCCCACACTAGCTGTAGAAATGTCTTGGCCTTCTTGGGAGGGATGAAGTTCTTCCCAAATGATGTGCCACGTTTCTCCAAATCAACAGGGTTACCAGACAGGCCTGCAGGGAATAAATAAAAAAAAAAAAGGACATTTTTAAGTTGTTTTCTTTGTACATTATACAATAATATTTGCTGTGGATTGTGCATAGATTACCTGATAAAAAAATAAAAGTTATTGTATAATATGCAGGGACATTTCCAAGAGGCTAGGATCACGAGAGTGCAACTTACGAGTGTAATACTGTATGTTATTGATGATACCATACCCGGTGTGTACCTGGCATTACCAACCATCCACACCCACCATCAACCACCTACTGCACACAATCTGCTGCGTTAACCAGTGCCAAGACATCTCACAGCTTTGACAAGACAATGTATGATGACAAGACAGGTAGGCCTATTTGGTGAAGTAATATTTAAAACGAAACATCTTGGGATGTAGAATTGATTATGACTATTAATATGAATATTTAGGGGATATTCAAATTTGCACAGTGCTTTCCAACGTGAGGAAATGAGAAATGTGAACTTCAGTAATTATTTTTTCAACTGGAGCAGAAGAATATGCAAGCATTCCTCCCATCATGTCTGACTAATAAAACACTATGAGACAGTCATGAGGCTGTCAAGAGGAGAGAGCGCTTCAACGAGCAAACTAGGACCTTCTGTCATGTGGCTTTGTCAGGCCAACACTTGTGTGACGTAATTAGCATAATAGCCCCTTCCCCGCCTTAGGGCATTCGTCCACTCATCACCAATCCATACACCTGCCCGTTGCACCATCATATTCCCAGGTCAGTTCAATTAAAGCCAAAATCTTAGATTTTCTTTTGCTGACTGAAGGATTCGTTTTCCCCCCATTTTACCAATATAGGCATAGTTCAGTAGAGTGAATTGCATTGCATTTCTAGAAAAAAATAATGCCAGCCTCGCACAAGCGTGACACTCGTTGTTTCACCATTTTTATAGTTCCAACATCATATCCAATGATGGAAAGTGAGACAGGGTGGACGACCAAAAGATCTCTACAATAGCAAAAAAAAATTAGTTAAATTAAATATATTTTTCCATAAACCTGATCTTTTTCATAGTCTGCATATTTCAAGCAAGGCATTTATTACGGCATAGATACTGTATGTGCCAAGGGCCATTTTAAATGTTGATTTGAGTGCTTCGGCATCATAGTTACAGTATGAACTCAATTTTTAACACATTTTGACAATGCTTTCCCTCAGACAGAAATAAGAAGGAACAGAGACAGTTCTGTATCTCTGTGCACAATTACTAAAACATTTGATGGCAATTTGTTGAGCAAAGAGATAATTACTATTCATCCAGAGCACAAGGGTGAAAGTGACAGGTTTTTCTCAAGAAAGGCTGGGGATCACAATTTCCTGTGGTTTGGATGCTTTTCATATTAAAATTTCCCTGTGTATCATGTATAATTAAAATGCTGGATTTGAGTATTTATAATAATTTAAAAAAAAAAAAAAAAAATCTATTATGTCATTATGCTCGATGCAGAGACAGACATCTTAAAGAGCGAAATGAACAAGAACTGGTTATCTGAAAAGAGCACCCAATTTACATGTTTATGTGACTGAGACATCTACTGTAGCATGTTGCTTTCATTTCCATTTTTAACTGCAGTGCTCTTCTGACAAGAAGCCTGCCTTCCAGGGATCTGGCTAGACTCCGGAGACTTGAGCAGTGAAATGTGCTGCGAATGTGAATTGGGTGCCGCATGCTGCCATGACCTTAGGGCATACGCTGGAGGTTATGAGCAGAGTTAAAGGGATTTCCACACAAATATTAGTTATCTCACTCACATCAATCCTCCTTCAAACGCTTTCAAAGTCTTTCACCGCTAGACATCAAACCACCAGCTACTGTCTTCTACCCTCTACATCTACCTAGACATCTGACTGATTACTGGTAGACATGGGGTGATCTTCAATATAACATTTCACTTTCCATTGCAACAGCTGCAAGCCTAAAATGTCTTTGTAGTCCAGTTGCAGTAGCTTGCTTTTATTAAAATAGCAACATTTGTACACATCTCTAGCATGCCCATTTGTCAACATCCTAATTGTAAGTAGGCCTATGTTGCCTAACCCAACCACACCTGCTCCTTAATAGTTGCAATTGTAATAAATGTACTCTCGTTGGATAAATGTACCAAATTTTGTACCAAACAATACGATTCAAGACAAATACTTGTTTTAGGCAAGCTCCTCCAATAATAATAATGTAATTTTCTATAATGTTTATAATTTGAGCTGTACATGTAAAAATGTTTTCTTCAATGAATGGATGGCTTTTGGAAGCTGTGTAGTGTGTGCGTGTGTGTGTTTATGAACCCATGGATGACTGCAGGGAACAGGTTGCATATGGGCCTGTGCAGGTCTGTGTGTGAATCTCTCCTGTTTTACTGGTTTAATTCTGCCATTAAGCCTTTCACCATCTGTAGCCAAGTTACTTACATTCTGCCAAGTTATCGCTCACATTCTCACCTTCTCATTCTCACATTTCCTCTCACCCCTTCCCATCTTGGAATAACACGTGCTAAGAAGGTGCCTCTTTACTCAGGATAACACAAGCTTTGTGTTCGATAGCCGAGATGAGACACCTTCCGTTTCTCTCCCTCTGGAGAGTTCCTTTGGCAGCGGCTAACCAAAAAAGCATGAACATATGTAGCGCACTATGATGACAGCCCGTAGTTTTACACACCAGTGGATGCATGTGCACATACATAGTAGGTGCGCATGCATTCCTGTTAGTTTCATTTACAATGTGCACCAGGACAAATTAGATGTTTGATCACAGAAGTGGAAAAACACAAGTGCGTGCAATATACTTACACTTGTAATCAAACAAGGTATGTTTGAGAGACTATAAACGGTACTTATTTAGAAATTAACAGTGAGAAAGACGTTAAAGAGTACCTGCACCATAAAATGTGTTTTTTGAACTGTAAACTAAAATTCGACATAAAAGCTACTGTTAATATTTCAAACATTCCCATTTTTATAAAAATGTATTTTATGGTCTAAAAATTGATCTAACACATAATAAATCACCCGAGGACCTGGCTGGTTTATTACCGTACTCTTCATCCACTCGTGCATCTTCAAATTCACATGTGACCTTCCTCTCACTCATCTTGACTATGTTTTTAGCATTTTTCAGTCAGGCTCAGAGCTTAAAGAGTTACACTTAAATTCAAGATAGGACAAATTAGGTATGGATTTATGGAGCATACACCTTTTTCAGGTTAAAGAAATTGTGGTTAGGGGGTGTAACGGTACGTATCGAACAGTTTAGTAGGTATCGAACTGGTCGGTACGCACGTTACGGTTCGGTGCGTGCATTTGTACGGTATGATCCTTGGCTCAAATTGTAGAACTTTGTTCTTTTCAAATAGCTATATGGGAAAATGTTGTGCGTGTGTTGGATCGGAAATGCACAGTGACGGCGTTATCAAGAGTAAAGCCCGTTGCACAATGCACGCGGAACTAAAGCGGGACTTTAATGTTTAAAGCCAGTTTTTTCTCTGACTTTAAACGCTGCCATGTGCAAACTGGACGTGGATTGCTGGTGGATATTACTTGCCCCACACCACTGGCACTATGTATGTCATTTACTCTTAATAAACATTGCATTGCTGTAGGGGGTGACAATGCAGAGCACACCAACAAACGGCACAAATACATGGATATTCCGGAGTTCCTGGGTGACTAAACAAAAAAAAAAGAAAAAATCAGCGTGGCGATAATCGACAACAAACTAAACAAAACCACATAGGCCATACAACATATAGCCTCCCTCCACACGTGTGCACAGTGACTGACTGATAATGCATAATAATGGTGTGTGTGTGTGTGCTCATCGATGCTATGCAGCGCGCGCGCTGCATCTCCATAGCCTAGCATCTCCATTACATTGTGCAATATAAAAATAATATTAGGCACGTTTTAGCCAGTTAAGTAGAACCATGAATGTATTATATGACAAGAAGGCATGTGAGCAACAAAGTTATTAATATAACATTTAACAGTTAAATTCAAAAAGTCAATTAAATGATTAGGAATGAGCGTGGCTGAGCTAATGTTTTTTAAAATTATTATTATTATTATTATTATTATTATTATTATTATTATTAGTGCATTTCTACTTCTACAATATACATCCATGGCACTTTCTGTAAAAAACATAAAAAATGTGAGGCTTATATAGGCTATAAGCTTATTGGGTATGTGAGTAGAAACACCTTTGTACAGAAAACAAACCGAACTGCGACGTCTAAACCAAACCGTGACTTCAGTGTACTGCTACACAACTAACTGGGTTATACATCTTTCCCAGGTTGTTTAAATAGCAAATGCACCTTTGAGCCCCCGCGGGTATGTTGATCTTGAGATGTGGTCTGGCACTATCTTGAGGCAGCGGATAGTGATTGTGCAATTTACCAGCGAAAACCTGGTCTAAAGTCAACATGCGGCACATTATCAACATAGCATCGCCTATGGCGGGTGCACAACGATCGTACATTCTGTTACACACACAGACATGCAACGAAACCAAAAAAAGAAAGTGTGTAGCCTACATTTTAGAGATCTTTATTGCCTAGATCAAGACTATTCAAGTACAAATTCAAGTGTGCCATATTTGAACAAGAAAAACTGTAGGCGGGCCACATATTTTCGGTAATTATTTACGTGGCAGTTTGGTAGACTATTTGCACCATTTCCAGGTATTCCTACTAGTATGGGTTCAAATGTGACTAGTACCATACCCAACCATTATCTTCACTAACAGGAGCTACAGTATGTGCACACTAATTTCATTGCGTTGATTATTAGGTCTGGACTACTACATTACATTTACAAACAGATTATGTCATGATGTCTTGGCTGTAGAACAGTTAATAATAACTAATTTACAGGAATATATTGACTTGATTTGTATAGTGGTTATTCAGTATATTATATAGTGGTCTAGGGTGCAGTACCCTCGTGGGCCACATGGGGGCAGTTGGTGGGCCGTATTTGGCCCGTGGGCAAATAATTGGTTTAATCCCCGCCGGTAATATCAATATGATGCAAGCACACCTGGATGTTTAAAGGGAACATCTTGGTTTATCGTTTGTTACAGCCAAAACACACCCATGAATAATGAAGAGTCCAACCCTTTTGAACCATGCGCCCGGGGCATTTACCGCTTACTCTGCCGTTAAACTTACTCTAACGTTAGCAAACGTGAATTTGGACACGCCCCGAATGCAATTTGCGCCTTAGACGGTGCGCTGAGAGGGGAATGAAAGGAGCTCAATTGATCGGCCATAATCGAAGACAGTCCCCAGTTGGAATATTAATCCTAATCCAACCATTTTAAAAGTGAGCCACCTTCAGCAAAATGTGCTAAAAAGTACTGGCCATACCTTGGATCAACTAGAACAGTCAACTTGCACTATGACATGGAAACCCCCAAAAGTGTCCTGGATGGCCCAAAGGTTTGGAAGGGGCAAGTAGTAGTAGTAGTAATCCAGTAACCTTTTCAAACTATCTACGGCAGTACTGTATAGAAAGTGCTATTTACCCTCTGGGGTTATCTGCAAACAATGAGTGATTAAGTTAAGCACTTGAATATCTGTAAAGTGAATTGGTAAAGTGCAACAGTGGATTGTGTGGATGCAATCATGTCATCCCGCCGCGTGTGGCTATAACAATCAAACGCCATGAACCAATCACACCATGTTTAGTGAGAGTGATAAAAAAGACCCATAGACCGCATTTACTTTTTATGTAGCACAAAAGAAAAGGGTTTGAAAGTGGTTGAGCCATTTGCACAAATGCTAGGAAGGAGCTATTTTCCTGTAAAGAGAGACTGGAGCCATTTTAGGAGGCTGCGATTATATTGGCCTAGTACTGCAATAACTAGTCTTCAATTTCATTTTGAGTATTATTTCAGAACAATAATGTAGATTCATTGTACATTATACAGTGTGCCAATAGGGCTGGGAACATGTATTGGCCCTTTGTAGTTCTAGAATGGCAAATGTCATTACTTTTGATTCTATTGGGTATTCTGTCTGATTTCAAAAAGCAGGCAGAATACTTGCTTTGACATCACTGACCATTCACACCCAAATGCATTTGAATACTTTTACTTCCTAACCTCTTTTACGCCATCATTAAAGTGGGTTTCTCATGAGACAAAATGTATTTGTTGTCTGGTTGGTCCAGCAAGTTATAGTCCGAAGGAACATTGAGTATTTTGACTACGGCATACCAACTACGGTCAAGAGATCGCACTGTAAACTTGTGACAATTGAACCTTACTGTGCCACACACTTTGTTTTTAATAATCATTTTAAAAAAATTATTTATTTTTTTAAATCTATAAATGCGACATACTGTATACTGTGACATGCTCCCCTTCCCCACTCCCTTCTCTCGCTTAGCGACATTTGTGCAACTAATATTTCATTGCA
The DNA here is from genome assembly GCA_026546735.1 of Forbesichthys agassizii. Classification (NCBI taxonomy): domain Eukaryota; kingdom Metazoa; phylum Chordata; class Actinopteri; order Percopsiformes; family Amblyopsidae; genus Forbesichthys; species Forbesichthys agassizii. The sequence goes on along the minus strand of JAODLL010000758.1, from coordinate 23,278 downwards.
AGTTACAGTGCAGAAAACATAAGTATTTTATTATACCATATAGAGTACATAAATAACACACAAGCAATATACAGTACTGTATGAATATTGTTGTAGGAAAAATGCTGAAGAATGAACAGAATGTACTGTGCAGTATTCGGAGGCCTTTACATGTTAACTGTGCCGTTTCTCTGAACACATTCATTTCCTATAACAGCGAGACATCTATTGAACTTTTATTTTCACCTAAGAAGGTGCAATACATCTTGATCATGCCTCATTTCACGCACGGCAGGCCTGCCAAGCACGAGCGCAGAAAGGAATACATTCGATTTTGGAAAACAACGCAAAGGACATTCAATGTTTGTGTCCCAGAGAGAGGGGTGGAGCAGGTCAGCAGACCCCAGTTCATCAGTAAACACAAAGCAGTGTGAGGTACAAGCCAAATGTCACAACGCACAGCTAAGGCAGCAGGAACCTAGTGAAATGTTGTCTGGCACAGCCATGCTCATATTCTGTAAGCAACTGGGTTTTATACATAGGGCTGGACTATATATCAATATATTATAAATCACGATTAATTTAACACTGTACCTCGATTACGATTAATGAATGATTATTTTGCCTTTGTTTTGCTTGAGCTCCATTTGCTTCCATGCAGCTGTGTGGACTGTGCGGAGTCACGTGACTACACACACTGTAGTTATGGGTTGATCGATGACGGAAGATTGCTACATCGTGATGGGCGATGCCGGGGGAGGAAGGGGGTGGTGTACGTGATATACATTTTTCCTTTGCCTAATTTATTAAACAAAAAAAAAAAAAGGTCCAATTAAAAAGGATTGACAGATTATCTACTAAATGTAATTAGCTAATACATTACTATAGGCAGGCCAGGCGGTTCTCCCCTACTCACGTGCTTCCTTATGTTTCCTCTGTAATTACCCCCATGCATAGGCCTGGTCTAGTCATATTGGTCTGTAATAACGGCGTATGCAAATGTGGTCGGTAAAAATGGTTGCACTTTATCTGTCAGTAGCTACTTTGAGTTTATAGCCTACCTACCATATTGAAAAAGGACTCTTAAGTGGTGTGCAGGATATGTATGCTCATATAATTTGCGCAAAAGATGGAAATGTCAACATGACACAATCAACGCTGACAAAACTATTTTTAGCTTGCTATATTGACACAAATAACTAACTGAATTGGGAGGTTTTGAGTAGCCTACATACTTCACATTAAAAGGCAGGGTCTTATTCTTGGAAACGCTTGCTAAAATTGAACTCAAGAACAAAAGCACCTCTCCCTTCAATGCCATAGGGTGCTCCGTAAGAAACTCCGCCCCACACATTAAAATGCATTGTGAAGCCTAGGGCATTGTTAGTTGTGTGTGGTTTTTACCACTTTGTTGTACTGTATGGAGTCGGGTTTGTGTAGAAGTACAAATTTTGTTCACCACATATAGATGGCAAGACAGCGGAATGCGAGGAGACTGGTGCATTTGACAAATTGTTTATTAGTGTTAAACTGCTTCGCCTATCTATTTATCTACCCAACTCTTAACAGAGTCAATAACTTGCCCCGTCCATATTCCCCAACATTTTAAAATCCACGGACAGAGACTACTGTGGGAAGCAGACAACCGCACTTCTCTTACAAATCATGCATGGATTGAGTATGTATGGAATAATAAACAAAACACATTTTTATAACAAATGGGTACAGTTAGAAATATTTTGGAATTTAATTTGTCTTATGTGCAATATCTATAATGCTACTTGTGTTCTAAGTTGGCTGAATTGTTACTGTAGCTAAAACGTTAGATTCTTATAGCCTAGCTTTTAGTAACTAGTACCGTAACAATCTTGTACATGCGTTTAAGACAACGTTTAGTATTGCGCACAAATATTTTGAGAATTATAACAGTCAACAATATAAGCCTAGCTACCCATACCCAAATTGCTCAAAATCAATTGGTTGCTTGCTTAAGTTTTTGTAACGTAATGTTTTTCCTTTTTAGGACGGTTTATAATCACTTTACCAATTGTAATATAGTCTTCTCTCATACACACATACAGTGCTGGCAAAAGTCATGTTCCTGGGCAAACAAAAATGTGGAAAATCCAGGGACTGATGAAACCAATAAAAGAAAGTATTTTTTAAGTTTAAAAAAGATCCTGTGACTATTTAACAGAATTAAGTGCCAATGCCCAATACATTTGAGAAATGACATCTACCATAGTCTCCACAAATTGTCTGAATACATTAGAAAGTTATATCTCCAGTGTTGAGTTATTAAAGTACCGTAATGCGTTTTTGTTTTCAGGATGGGATGGCGATATCATCATTTTCTTGCTGCTTCATCTTCTCCTTCAAACATCAAAAGGCCAGAGAAACTTTTTCCTCAAGCAGCGAACCATCTTTAGATACCTCAAGGTGCATAAGGCTTGCTCGCAACTGATCATTCACACTTTTTAATCATTGGAATTAAAAAAGGAAAACCATATTATTATTGTCTTTTCTTGAAAAAACATTAATCTGTTACATTCTGTGCTGTATTCCTAATTTACAGGAAGTAACCAGCATCTTCATTTCTGGAGCAAGCAGAAACAATTCAACCTGCTGTGTCTGCGATGAAGAACATTACAGGTTTCTACAGTTAAGCAATTTCATGCAGGGAACAAATGTATGTGGCATCACTGAATTCACTTTAGTCTTCGCTCTGACAAAGCAGTTTTTCATTTTTTTTAATAATATATGACGTATGATTCATATTTGTTCTATCAAATATTAATTTGATTATGAAAATGTGTTAATTGTGGTGCACAGAAATAAAGATAATGTGCAAAGCAAGCTAAATTGTTGTCCCCTAGTATATTAACACTGTTAAATAGTTTTAAAAAAAACAAGTGTTACAAAATGATAACACTGGTAGAGTTACATTCCAACTCTGATAGATATAATTAACTTTATATATGGTGTTAAAAGACCAACACTGTAAAGTGTTAAAATAACAATATTGGGTGTGGACCCTTTGAAAGACATTAAAAGTGTTAATATTAAATAATAAAATTTGAGTTTAGTAAATATGCTGTGTACATGGTTATTCAGTCAACTGTGTTTGCACCACAAAGCAGAATGTGAAATTATTAATTATATTGACGTTGATTTAGTGATTACAGTAACAGGATCATAAAAAGGACAGGCATGAGATGTTGAGATGGTCAATGCATTTTCTCTAAATGAGCTAGTTTGAATGTTGCTAACAAAATGCTTTTTTGTTTTTTTCTCCCCCAGATATCTTAGAGCTCATTCTTACCATACCACCCACTTGCATGGTGAAAATGTAATATTCTTCCTTCATTAAAATTAGTAATTTCTTGTGTGCTGGACACAGCTACAGCTGTCTCTTGATTACTAAATGGAATAGAGCAATGATCTATGGAGTCATTAGGGGAACGGGGTGGAACTAATTTCAATCCTGGAATGGACTACACAGTGTGGCTATGGATGAGAGAGACAGAAATGGTTAAGGAAAGGACAAACAATGAGTGGATAAGGGGAAACAACAACGGTACTGTATTGCTGGTAATATAGCACATAGAGCTCAGTATGAAATAGCACCATGTGTGTTTTAAATAGATACACCCTACTGCGGTATCTCACTATGGGTTTCTGTGTATTTGTTCCTCCATGTGTCTGTGTGAAAGTTAAACTTGTGTAAATGTTCAATGTTTAGTTCTAAAGCATTTAACAGAGGTTTACCAAATACGCTAAATGCATAATGTCAAAGTCGCACCTGTGCTAATCATGCTGGCTTCTTTTAAAGACGTAGGAACTATAAAAAGGGAATGTGGGTCGAGTTTAAAATGACTCGAATGGTAATAAGTAGCAATGAGGAAAATGGGACAATCATAACCCAAAGTTTAGAGAGATGGGCTTTGAAAACAGATTCCAGGTCCAATCACATTCTTTGCTCAACGATGTTGAAAACGTTATGATGAATTAACTGTCACCATTGTTGGGGATGTGGCCTTAAGCAGCAGGGTACACAACCTTAAATGCTTCACTGGAGATAGTTCATGGCCAAAAGCAAAACAGTGTTTGTACTGGGCAGTTTTTCCATTCATGAATTGTCACTGTGTAAATATTTTTCTGGGCATTGATTAGAAACCATATCTTTGCACGCACCACAACCCCCCATGGTAGTAGAAAAGCTTGATTGAAGACTTAAATCAAAGCTAGAAAATTACCCGCTTGCATATGAGTTGTGTTTTATCTGTGCTTCAAGTGTTTTTACTATACATTTGTGCTCAAAGAATTCTGGATTCTAAATCCAGGCTCTTAGTTGTCACAGGATTTATATGTAAATCTTGTTGGACACAAGGGGGCTAGAGAGATTCTTAAAACCAGGAGATTGTGCAACATTGAAATAAAACATAAAAACATCCCATTCATTTTCTACTGAAAGAAAAAAGGGAGAAGGATAATATAAGTCCAAGACCAAAAACTAATTTTGACTATTACCTGCTAAACCTGCAGTGGTGTACAATATTCTGAAATTAAATATGGTGTAATACAGTTAGGTTACTAACAGCACTCTACATAACTTACAGTAGGGTTGTAAAAGGCATACGACTTCAAAGGGTGGAACTTTGAAAACCACTGCTTTACAAATATCCACAGACTGGCCAGATCCATCTCCAGGGGAATATTAGTAGAAAGGCCTCACACGATGAAAATGCTCAAACGCTCAAAAACATTGAAAACCACTACTGTGAAGAGATTGGGTGTGCCCGTGTTAGATTATGTAGTGAGTGTGTGTAGACATGTCTAACCTTCTATAGGTGAGGTTTTGAGGCGGCGGCAGATGCCCTGCACGTCTCCGTAAATGTCGGCGATCTTGGCCACGGCCTCCCCGCTCCTGAGCTCCATCAGGTTCCTCAGGTCCATCGTGGTCATGCCAAAATCTCCCTCGTGGTTGCCCTCGGCAACCGAATTCCCCGGAGGGTGGTCTTCAGTGTTGTTGGCCATATTGGTCTTGCTTAATTTCAGTGCTGTTTTCCTCTGTAGTGCAAAGTCTTCAAAGATCCTGTATATCCAGACTTTAATGTTAAATGTAGGGTGAACAGTCCAGGCCCTGATGTGGGTACACGGGATTTGTGGGTACTGTAGTGTTCTTAGAGGGGGAAAGTGACGGAGATGAACATCTGGTGTTAGCTCCTGCTCCGGATGTGCATATTTGTCCAGTTATCACAGAGACAGAGATGTAAACATGATCTACAGACGTCCTCTTCACGTCTACCAACACTGCAGAGGAGAAAGAAGACTATTTTAGCAACGCTGCTTGTTCCTATGGAAAAAAGTCATAAGACACATCATTAAATATGATGTGACATGTATTGAGGCACAGAGACCTAGATTAAGCATAAATTAACCGCAAAACCGCGGTGTGTTAACCCATCCGCGGGGAACAGCAAGCAACCGCCATTACTGCATTGTTTACATTTTAATTTTTTTCCATGGAGACTAGCCCAGGGGTGGGCAATCCTGGTCGTTGGAAGCCTGTTAACGAACCCATTCATTTGAATCAGGTGTGTTTGAGCAGGTTGAGATCTAAAACATGACCAGGACCAGGCTAGCCCATTGAATATGAGTTTCATCTAGGGAATGTGCGCTATTGAAGCGCACATTCCCCCCCCCCAGCCCCGTTGTAGCCGGTTGTAGCCTTTTGGAATGCATGTAAATACGACACTGATGTTGCGCTTTACTGCACTTGTTTTGTCACAATCTTTGGGCAGCATGCATGATGCAGCGCATCATAGATGTATTGGCAGTGCACACACTTAGAGTAATTATTTAGGGACATGTCCATTTCTTGTGGAAAACAAAACAATAGTTGCACCCTAAGATTTTAGGTTGTGAAACTGAAAATAGCCCAAGAACTTGTGCCATCACTTCTTTCTGTCTACAACTATGCTAAGTCAAGGTATGTAGCTAGCTTTATTATGCTTTTAATTAATTGTTCATATTTTCCAGCTGACGTTTTTATCAAACATATGCCATACGTAACTGCATACCTACAGTCAGAACACTGGTGCATTAAACTGGTAGCCGATTTGCCGTTGCAGTCTCATTACAGACTGAGATCACTTTGCCACTCAAAACAAAAACAAAAATATGGCGATAATACCGCTTTCCCAGCAATTTTGTAAAAACGTAAATCACTGCATGGAAATTTATTTAACTGAGACAGCCCTAGCATCAAGCCCAGCAATAGTGCAAACAATATGAATGTGATGTTTGGGTCAGACGTAGAGTCTGACTGAGCCAGCCATGGTTTGGCATAACAGGTAAGGATAGCTGCCATCGTAACACAAAAGGCACATGTTTTTGGATTGGACGACAATATGGACCGTCCTTGACTGTCGTGTTTGTGTAGGATTAGAGGCCTCCTATCCCAGCCTCGTAACCAGAAATGTCCACTTTTTTTCCCCATGCTGAAATAAACATTTATCTTTCAGCTAAGGATGAAGACTCAGCCTGAGGAATTGGGTGACCGCTGCTTGACATCCTTATCTGGCTTTCATGGCAAGGTGCCATAATTAACGGGCATTGTATTTGTTTTATGGGCACCTCATACATATTGGAGCTTAGTGGAATTAAAAAGCTCATAATATGCAAATATAAGATAGAATTCCACACTGTGCACGTGTGTGTGTGCTTATGAGTGCACGCGCACATGTGCATTCATGAGCGTTTAGCTAGTGTCACATTCCACCACATCAAACGCACATCAAAGGCTGACCTCCATTTTACACTATTTAGCGTGTCATGGAGATAGCATGGAAGTGGGACACCCCTGTCACAGACGCACACACTTTCCTATCATCTACTGAACCACACATCTTACAAAACAACAGCTAATAGCAACTAATTTGCTCCCTGGTGTCGAGGGATGCGAGATGGATAGTGGAGGCCTTCGGGAAAACATTAGCCTTGATTGGGTTCATATTCGACCCCTGTACTTCCCCACGTTGTCCCCGGTCTATAGCAGAACCATACATCTACAAGGACACACACAGAGGGAGAGCAGGAGAGAGAGATATTTATACAATGTGACTTGTACACACTGGGATGAAACAGCAACTGAAGGTGTATGACCCAGAAGATGGTGTTTAGCTCATATACTGAAGCCTATTATGGAATGGTCAGGTGTCCCTTAATAAGGAACTGCAATCTTTAGTTAAATATAACTCTGCCTAGAACAAAAAAATTATAATTCAGGCAAAAATACGATTGTTGTCGACATAAAGATGCAGTACAAAATAAGGATACCCGGCATTACGCATGATGCTGTGCTACAGTAGGATAACTGCATTGATGCTTCACCCTTAGTCCTGCAGCGCACCATAGAGTCCAATCAGAAGATGAGCCTCATCAACAAGCTCTCGCGTGCATTTGGGCTTTGAGAGGCAACAGGTTTGTAAGGTGAGCTCAATAGGGTCACAATTAGCCTCCGGCCTGGCACAATAGCATGCATTGATGGAACAAAACAATAGTAGCATTACAAAGAGTGCCGGTTAATAGAATCGGAAGAGCGAGAGACTAGCTAAAAACAAGTTTATAATAGAAAGGCGTTTAGGATTACACATCAATTCTCCTACCTGATGAATATATATATATATATCACTCTGCAATGTCAACGTTAGGCAATGGAAAGAACCTATCATTTCTTCTGTCAAGAAATTGCTACTGTTATCCATCAGTATGCAAGCGATACTCTTGCCGGTAAATGTGACATTAGCACTTAACGTTATGAAAGCTAAACAAAGATCACTAGTGATTTCTGTAGGTAAATTACAGAAGACTATAATTTACATTAACTGATGCAATTTAGCCTGCGACATCTGTAACCGATTTACGTAGAGATCAGCTGCCAGTTGGGAGTTTTTGAATGGGAATAATAGGATTTGGAATACTGCTTATCTGGGCATATGCATTAAACTGAGTGTGAGTGAATGAATGGTATTGTGTGTAAATGTACTGAAAATGCCACGTGAGCATGACAGTGTCCCCAAACCGATTCTGTTGACTGGTGGAAATGTCAGCCAAAGCCTAGGGGCTGAATGAGTCCCTGTCATGAGACCTGCACAGTTACAGTAGCCTAGCATTACTGGCACTGTAATATACACTAGCCCTTGTAAGGTCTGCCTCCCTCTGTCTGTCTCCACAGCACACACGAAAGAGAGAGTGATCATATTTTCCACTACAGTTTATATACACTTTCAATTTCATCATTGGCCTCGTGTTCCATCTCGAGCTAGTCCCAGTTCCAATGAACAGGCTGTCACTTTTAGGCCAGCCTGGCTTGTACTTCTTAATGTGATGTGTAATGAGCCACTGTAACGGCCTCTCCCTCTGTAATACAGACCCTCCCAATAACTCAGTGCGGATGGATGCAACTTCCATTTCTCATGTTTACCCATGCACATGAAATAAGCAAGCCATGTATCAATTAAGTTCCTTATTGGACTAAGCAAACAAATAGATATCTCCCAAAAATAAATAAAATGTCTATACCACACCTCGGTATTTATTAGTGTATCATGATACAATATGCAGTAGCCTATTGCAAAATGGGTGACCCCATGCTATTGAAATGGAACATGTTAATGAGAGCTGCTATGATTAGCAACCCTCAAAGGAGGAGAAAGGGGAAGGCTAAATTAACGATCAAGAACTGCCTGTAGGGTATCCCTAACTGAGAAATGTTAACTCTTGTTACATTGGTGCTTATAGTCACACAAAAAGGATCAGTGACATGATTGGTAAAAGATAGCAAACATCCCAGCTAACACTGAGACGTTTGCAACGTTACTATTACTACGTTACTAAGAGGTACTAAACGTAATACCTTTGGGACATTACAGGCATATTCATAGTTTCTTGTAAGTCATACAGTAGGTCTCAAATATCAGGTCACAATGCATACTTTCTGGCAACATTAAAAACAATCCTTGGAGGTCCTTGAAGGTTGTCACCATGTAATATATAGATATCCAGTGAACATTTAAAAACCATTAGAAATGGTTTGTCAACTCAGCGATCAAAAGACCGTTTCTCCATGTCAGGTGGAGTTATATTTGTAACAGATTTTCTGAGTTTAAAGAACCATTTTTTATTCATTGGTACGTACTGTAGACAGTTTGAACATAGTCACTTTGACAATATTACAATATCCCTCTGCAATGCCGCTACACACAAATTGAAATGCATTGCAAAACTGCTGGTGTGAAAGGTATTCATTTTTTTACCAATTACCCCCCATTTTAAAATGTATCAGTGTACGTGTGGCTGTAGTCCAATAATGTGTCATCACGTACACTGCTACATTTAAAAACAATTTAAAAAAATGTTAACTCGTCTGCACGTGAACACCAAGGATGTAGGTTTAAAATATCACCCTGGCAGCTTTGCTAAACCGTCGGTTTTAGTGATCAGATGCACTGTTTACATGTGGATGAAAGGCCAGATCACGCAGGAAAAGGTTTATAAAAATAGCAATGTACGTGTGGACATAGTCCAAGTCAGAATCGCTTTTAAACTTTTGTCACATTGAATGAATGTTTACGAATACAGACATGTTTTCTAACAACCATCAATTGGAAATACGCTTTTAGAACACAGCAGCATTTAGCTGTAGGACCAGTGTTGGCCACCATACCAAGCAGGGAGCAATACTCACTCCTGGAGACTTACTAAGAGGTTACTGTAAGTGTACAGTAGATCAATGGACGCAATTCATTTTGCATTTCAGAGAGAGAGAGAGAGAGAGAGAGAGAGAGAGAGAGAGAGAGAGAGAGAGAGAGAGAGAGAGAGAGAGAGAGAGACCTATGAAGCCAAAGGTAAATTTTATAAGAAGGTAAAATTTGTTAATGTTAATGCAATAATTCAACGCAGTACTGAGTTGTTAAAATTAATTGACGTACTACACTGTGATGATGGAGCAACATGTAAATTGTCTTTAAGAAGTGAACAGCATATTTTCAAGGCCGAGACTTGTGCAAAGACTGGAGAATATGGCCGCCCATTGTATCCCTTGATTTCAGAATCGCACCAATGAGTCCAAAGGTGTGCGGTCGTATTTACCAAGCTCACCGGCGCACCTGACAGACACACACAAACCTTCCTCTAGCTTGCAGCGTGACAGTATGTAGACTGTAGCAGCTACGCTTTGACAAGCAAGAGTGCTATTAACTACGATTAACACAGGCCAAGACATACATTCGCGTGTGCGCAAAAGCACACCCTCGCAAGCAGTGGCGTGCTGTAACTTAGCACACCACTTACACTGCAATTAACACTATCTATTTTGAGATAAGAACTAGTGGAGAAGGAACGACACAGAAATATTAGAGACAACAGAGAGGGTAATCCAGAGATATAGAGAGAGAGAGTTCACACTTTTTGCACTCACTGACCACATGAGCGATTATCCGTTTCCGGTCAATTAACTGATCACACAGGAAAAATAATGGGGCAGCGGAGGGAGTGAAATCCAGAACGCCAGAGTTGGCGGGAGGAAAATAAAAGCAGCTATCACAGAGGAGAAGGGAAGGTAGGCTGCTGCATGGGCAGAGTGGCAGACATCTGACATCTTCTCTCGCGCCTTAAATATTTCTGTCTCTCCCTCCCTCCCACATTCCGCTCATCTTGTTGCCGAGGCTGCTAGGGAATATGTCCTCCCCCCCGCTGAAAACCTAGCGTGCTACTGATCTGCCATTTCACTAATTCACCTGCTACAGAAGGAAACTAAATATGATGGTACCTGACAGGACTGGCACATCAACTTTGCACAACTGAACGTGAATGCTCATGCTTTATGTTGGAATATAACTGATAAGCAAAAGCCCGCGATATACTTGCTTTTAATTACGAGTATGCCAGATGGCTACCATGCGTATCGGGCGCGCATCATGCGCTCCTTGCAGAGTAGTTTGCTCTTGTCCTCAGAAATTAGCACTACGCGTACTCGCAATTCAGCACATGTGGGGCCACAATGTCAGGATCGGAGAGAATGATCAACAGCAGTTTCTAAACCTAGAATAACAATGGCGGCACGTTTGAAAGAAGTTAATAGAGCTAGTCTGCAATTACCCACATCTATATGATGTCTCCATGTTGTGCCACACTTTGAGATGTTTGTTTGTCAATTCGGAAATAGTCAAGAAAAACATTTTGGGTACTTTCCAGTAATCCGGACAACATTAGGTCTAATTCTGTATTTGTTCTCCCTTCTGGTTGAAGTTAGGTCTCTGTCTGTGACATTTAAGATTAGGTCATCCAGAATACTGTATTTTCACTGGTTAGGTCACTGGGATAAGGTCAGGGATTCACTGGTCTGTGGGGGTTCCGTTTGTGGTCCGGATAGGCTGATTCAGCCCTGATCTGCCCCCTACTGGATATATTGTAAATGCTCCAAACACACGCAAGGTACCATGGCAAGTATATGAACATTTCCTTTCGTGATAGAGCAGCTTCTCTATGTGTACGCCTTGCACAAACGCAAGTATATCGGGGTCTTTATTAAACACAGGATTGATCTCTCAATGAGTGTGTGTTTGACAGGACCAAAAATAAATTAAGAATTAAAACTGAATTAAAATTAAATACATCAGAAAACAAAAAGGATGTACCAGGCGATGTTAGATTTTTATATGAATTAATGTATTTAATTAAAAAGGGTCATGACAACAATTAAGCATCTACAAAAATACTAAGGATACTGTATAGTTACAGTACAGTTCTATAAATATGCAGTCATATTTTTAATTGTTGACCGAATATAACCGCAACCGGGGCATTAATACAGAAGCAGAATTAGTACACATTTACATTTATGCAAAATACCAAATCTAAGGCTTTTTTTGCCAGCCCACCAAACATGCATGGCCTATACATAGCCTAGTATGTTTTTGACTTATATACAAGTTTTTTTTATTATTTTTTTTGCATAATGGGATATGCAGGAAATCTACAGATTCTCACGATGTGCAGTCCGACCATGTTTACACAGTAGATGCCTGCAATGTCACTGATCTCAAAATAACACCAAGCACTATAGCTATGTACAGCAAGTAATTTCCTGTTTACCGGTAGCTTGGTTTAAAAATATAGAAAGTTTTCTAATCAATTTTTATGTAAAAGTTCTGCGTAAAATATAGAAATAGGCGACTGTTATATTTTAAAGTTTTTCCGCAGGTATACGCTGCTCTCACGCCTAGTGTAGCCTGGCCGTAATACGCTATACCCAGCACTACCGACATCAAAATAGACACAATCTGTTCAATAAGGACTAATGAAGCTAGACTTCAATGTACTATTTAAAGAAGGTGGTCTACATATTATATAAAATAATACAAATAAAAAAAGGGGCACCTCGAGACAAATTAATTGTTGGAATATTTACAGATACTAAGCAACTTGTCAAAGTTGAACACCAATCTGCACTACATTAGCTTACTTGAACTCCCTATTTAAGTTGAGTAATAACGTATTTCAAAAAGCAGACAATAAGGCTCTAAAACACCTGGTGGACATTGAATTCCAATATTGAACGATGTTAAAGATTCATGATCAAGTCATTTTATGACAAAAGGAAATGTGTGAACAAGTATGTCCATCTTCATCAACAAGTAAGTCAAGAGATACAATACAGCATTAAACAGCATCTTCAGAGATGTGGGTCCTAACACTATTGGTGACGAGCACTAGTGGTCCACTCCAAAGCCGTTCTCCCCGCTCACATTCTCCCTGCTGCTTCTTTAAAGTGAAACGTTAAATACTTCACATGTGAACAGTCACACAATGTTATGTGTGCCACCATGCCAGTTCAGGGACAGGTCTAACCTCATAAAGCCCTCATATAACCCATAAAGCCCAAAACACACAAACCTGCCAGCATGACAGAATTGTCCCAGACTGGCATCAAAGCAGGTCAGGACACGAAAGAGTTGGCAGTTAGCAGTGACGTAGCGATGAGAGGCAACTGAAAGTCAGTGTGATTCAGCAACTTAACACGATTACAGGAGACATAACGGTCGGCGACGCGAAGTGGGCGGGTACAGAGTTAAAATCATCTCGACTTCAGGCGACGCGATTGAGGAAACTACCAACGAGAGCTAAGGATATCGGTGACTGACAGATTGACTGCAACCTTTAGAGTGGGAAATATATGAGAGGGATACCTAGGCAACCAGAGCCTGGAATGTAAACAAGCGACCGACTTTCAGATACAAAGCGACGGGCAGACCGATTGCAGTGTGTCCGGGGCTTTAGCCCATTCATGTGCCTGTTCATATGCATTGTAAAAACATTACAAACTGAAGCTATCAATGGCTTCCAGTCAATGACGGTATATTTGACAGTATTTGCATATTAACAGCACCGTGCCAATGAAAGTGCATTTAGACATTTATTTACATTTGTGAAATACAACACGCTGATTTATTTCTTTGCTGTTGATTAAAATTCTGTTACATTAATAGTTTTTAAAGAGCATTCAAACAGTTAATGTTTATTTAAAAACATTGACTTCATTTGATATAATCTCAAGTCAGTGATAAACAGAAGCCATCTAGTCATCCTTCCAGGAAAAAAAAAAAGATGTTTCCTAGTAGATTTGATGCTTACCAGGCATAGTTTGTTGATCAGTTTAACAAGTGAACAATTACAAGTGAACTCGTTCCTCGGTGACGGCCTGGACGGGAGGGTAAAGCACAGCAGAGGAAAAGTGGACCCGTGTATTCTGCACTAGTATTTAATTGCCTCTGCAAGATTTTTTTAGGCTAGGCGTGTTTAGCTTTTGTGTAGTGAGAATCATTTTAAACTGGTAATGCCAATTGCTTCCAGAGGGAACTACATTTCTAATCCAGTTAATTTTCTCTCTTGGGCAGATAATATCTTTAGGACGGTATTACCTCATCGACACAGTGAAAGAACAATTTCCATGTATAGTAGCTGAGATGCTCATCAAGATACACTTGTTACTTGGTACAGCAACAACATAAACAGCTAATGTTATATGTCATGTCATATATAATGTCCTTAGCCACGATTTGTATAAGGGCATATTCAGCCCCTTCTGCTTCAGTCCGGGCCCAGCCACAGCTGGAAATCGGGACAAAGTAATAACACCATCCACTTCTATTCTCTAGCTGTTCTTCCCTTTATTAAAGCCTATCTGTCGCTGGCAGAAGTCAATATAGCAGGTTACGCAGACACAGGGAGGCTAACATGTTCCCATTTACTCACAACACAGCAGCCGCAGATCGACAAGAACAATCCGCCAAATGTTTTGCTGATGAATTATTTTGTACCCCTCGCGACGCTGAGGCACCGAACACAAACACAAGTTGACAACTGTCACGTCGCTACAGAGGAACGCCGAGAAGGGCCGGTGCATGTGAAACTCAGCTGAGACCAGCCACCGTGACAGAGGCTCCGTCAGTGTGGCGGTCGGGCTGCAAGATGACACAGAAAATGTTGACACATCGCATCTCTGACGCGTAGAAGAGCAGTCACTATTCATTTCCTAGCACAGTTAATCATAACAAAACAAAAAAAAAAAAAAAAAAAGGGTCGGAGTGGGACGGCTGTAGCTACTCCTAGGCTTACATAATACTCTGTATGAGAGAGGAAACTGAAGGCAGAGACAGTTGGGCCATTTCTTTGGTCCTGCTTAGCGGGACAGGACAGAAGAAGAAAATAGAGAGGGGGAGGAAAAGATGAATGGAGCTGAAGAGGAATGGGGAAACAAGACCGCACCTGTCAAAACCATCTGTCCCCCCGCCCTTACCTTAGACGTGGCCGTCCTCTAGCTCCGTCGTATCTCTGGCCCTCTTCCACTCTGTCCCTGTGCCATTCTCTCTTTAACTGTTGTATTAGTGAGAGACCAAGAGGACATTTATCCGGGAGCTGCAGCGTGTGTGTGTGTGTGTCCCTGGCTCTCTCTCTCTCTCTCACTCTCTCCAAGCCCCCCCCCCTCCCCTCTCTCACACACACACACGCACTAACAGCAGACAGGGTATTAGGCAAGGGTGTGGGAAAGCAGATTGAATGGAGGCAACAACAAAAATGTGATTGAGAAGAGTGTGGGGAGAGAGAAGGGCGGGGTGAAGAGAGCGTGTGTGTGGGGAAGGTACTGTAGGAAGCAGAAGGTAGTACAATGTACAAGAGAGCCTGACCTTTAGAAGAGAAAAGGTACAGTTCTCAATTACGTTATTGCACCCGTATCTTCGTTTAAATCACAACTGGCCCCATCATTGTGTCTGGGTTGGGGGGCGTAGGGACCCATGTTTATTCTAACGCTAGTTTAACACCACGAGGGGAGCGCCGGATACTTAACGGTGTCAATGCAAATTCCAGATGTCTGTCGTGGACAAACCGCTTCGTGCATGCCCTCTCACTGTCCTCTGCACGACAGCTTTCCTCGAGCTTTCTCCTCCTCTTGCCCGCGTCCCACACACACACACACACACACTCCCCACCTCCTCGCCTCTGCAGACACACCTGCCTTGCATACTAAAGAAGACTGCGCCGCCCCGCTCTAGCACATTGTGCCTGCGCCATGCACGCACACACACACACAGACAGACAGAACAAGGAAACTTAATGTTCGCCACACCCTCAACAGAAAATAAACTTGTCATGTTGCACCCGGCAACAGATCAATCAGGCTTACACTTGCCACACACACACACACCTCTAGGGAGATGAAGAGTGGGCAGGGATCTTCAAATGCACTGCATATCAAAGCCTGGTTTGGGCGAGTGTGCTGTGTGTTTAGACAAGCATGTGATTTACAGAAGGCTATAAACACACACACACCTCTACTCCCCCCCCACACTCCTTCAGTCCACATGTTGCAGTCTTTTCCTTCCCTCATTCATTCTTTCCTATGCACTGTCCACATCCCCCTGACTCGTCCTGTGTGCGCGAGCGAGAGAGAGAATGAAGGAGACCACACCCATGTCTGCAGTCACATGACCGGAGAGGGAAAGAGGAAATCCCGACCTTGAGAGAGAGAGAGAGAGAGAGAGAGAGAGAGAGACCGTAATCCAGAGAGAGACGTGAAGAGGTTTAGAAAGAATGAAATGTTAAGTGGCGCTCAACACGGTAACGTACTTTGTTTTCCTAAAACTTTTCTTCAATATGGAACAGCAGCATTTAGCCGCTAGGCTTCAGAGTCATTTAATAAGATCAGTATTGAATAAGAGATAATAGTCCTTACTGTATACTCCACACACAAAAATGGTGAAAAGGCTAGTCTTCCCTGCATGCATCTCAAGCATGCACACTGTAGACAATCTGCTAAACAAGGAGTGAATTACAATAGCATGAGTCCAACATTAGACCACCACTCACCCTCATATGTCTACCCCACCACTCAAATGGATATTCAACATCATTTGAATGATCATCGGCCGAGCGCTTCACAGCATTTGACAATAAACCATCAAATTGTGGTTTCTTTCATTAAGGAATATTGTGGAAAGAATTGCATTAAACGTCACACAAGCATTTCTTACTGTACCATCTCAAATAATCAAATTTCTTCAGTTCCAACTGTATCTTAAATAGTTAAGTTTAAATACAGTAGACACATACCTCATTCATGTAACTGAACTAAGCAAAACCAGCTATTTGACAGCTACAGTATTCATTGCCCTGAAAACAACATTTCCTGGAGAAGATAGGAATGTTGCCTGTCCGATATAGTAAAAATCATAAGTTACCATTTCCCAAACATTGTATTAAACAACTGACAGGGCACATAACAGATTCAGTGCGGGTGATGTTCCATTACTTATTTAAATGGACAGAACAAATTAATACACATGGAAATGTGGCAAATGGTTTCACAGCGATAGGTGCATTTGTGCAGGACAAAATGGGACTGTAAACACCTCATAAGGTAAATCTGTGTAGGTGAACCGGCACAGGCAGTGTTTGAATAGAAGTGTAAACAAGAATGAACGTGTTATTTTAACAGCTACTGTGACATTTCAAGCAAAATCTTTTCACCAGCCATAGACTAATAATGACAAAGTAACAGGAATTCTATGACCTCTACTGGCTCCATTTGTATGACATTTCCTGAACCCTTTCTTGAGTAAGGTATCTGGTGTGCGTGTTCACAATGTATCAAGTCTAACAGGAGAGACCTATAGCTGCAGGTAGAGGAAATGAGAGACACTTCCTAAGGCTAAACATGTATATCATATTTTAAACAGCAGCAAACTATTTTCTATGTAAACATATAGTGGGGTAATTGTATCATTAGCAGAAAATGACATGTTCTTTGTTTTTCAGAGCCAGTTGGCCGCGCATGCATGTTTATGCATGTGTGGGGTCCACAGGGGCACTTACTGCAGTAATCCCAACCTGCTAGAACTCATTTCAGGGAGGGAGTCCCGAGTCCTAAAATTGTCTATCTTCTGTCGCAGATAAGTCAAGGATAGTGAGGCCGCTTGTGTGAGTATTTCAGACAGTGTTGCAATGGTTTTATCCATACTTTGTACAGTGGCTGTGCAGAATAGCATACTGCCTTGTGTCCAATCAATTCGGCATCACACAAAACAACAATAGCGTTAAGGCCACTATACTTGCATTTAACTACCCGTACGCTAGATGGCTACCACGCATATATGGTGTTCCTTTGGAGCGTAGTTTGTGCGCATTATCAGAAATGACCTCTACACGTACACATGATGCAATACAGCACATGAACGCGGGGGCAGTATATTTGGATCGGACAGACAGAAACAGCAAAGAACAACAATGGCGGGAAGTTTCA
The DNA here is from genome assembly GCA_026546735.1 of Forbesichthys agassizii. Lineage (NCBI taxonomy): Eukaryota > Metazoa > Chordata > Actinopteri > Percopsiformes > Amblyopsidae > Forbesichthys > Forbesichthys agassizii. The sequence continues at coordinate 5,436 of JAODLL010000758.1, read as the reverse complement.
AAGAGAGGTTAGAAGAGATAGTCTCTAATTCCAAACATGTGTATGATGTCCCCGTGCCACGCCACATTTTCACATGTTGTTCTTATTCCAGTTTCAGCCAAGGATGAATCGGCCCTGATCTGCCCACTACTGGATATAATTTGAATCCCCAAAGCATAAGCAAGGTACGCAGGCAAGTATGTCAGGCAACAATGCCTTTCGCGATGCTCGTTTACGTGTATGCGTTGCACAAAAGAGTATATCGGGGCCTTTTGACATGGCATGCGCAGAAGGACTCAACCAGGGAGTAATCGGGTTTAACCGTTTACATGGTAGGATTCTTCTTTCAAACGGTTTATCAAATGAATTATACTACCCCTCTGCTTCAGAATCAGAGGCCTTTCTATTATTATCTTATAAAAGTGTTTTGCAGTTTTCCACCCTAGATAACACTATCAAAGTTGACCAGTCTTCGTTGACTGAGGGCAAAGCTGGATAAAGCCAAGAATAAGCTATTTCACGAAAACTATGTGCGAGAACCCCATGTTCATTTATGATAGTCCACGAAGTAAGCTATATTTCGCAGCGCAATATTTTATCCATTATTGTTCAAGCCTATTTAGTGCCAACTACAATAACGTTGATGTTTCTAAGTGTCCAATGTAGTACACTACACACCTATACATATTTTCTTAGCCTAATTTATTAAGTAGTATTTATTAAGAAGTAGTAGTTAATACATTACTATAAGCAGGTCAGGCAGTAGACCTACTTATATTTTATGCCCATTCTTCCCTACTCACCGCGTTTACTTACTTCTCCTCCGTAACCCCTATGCGTAGCCCTGGTCTGATCTAGTCATATTGATCTGTTAAAACTGTGTCCGCATCTGCAAAATGTAGTCGGTAAATTAGTTCCACTTCGTCTGTCAGTCGCTAGCTACTTCGAGTTTCGAGCAAGGTAGGGATGCTTAGAAAATGGGCAACTATGTAATTACTACAACTGTGTATTTACTAGGGGTGTAAAAGTTCCACGAATCCACAATTCATCGGTTAATTTCTCATTTTCTTTTTGAATGTTAAAAAAAGGAAAATTGTTCTGCCCTTTATTACATTCGCTCTGTAGACTAAAACATATTTTTCTGTCACTAGATGTCACACTAAGCGTACCAGCTTCTCAGCAAAACATATCAGTATGCGCTACGCCAGGCCTGGGCAAAGTCAGGCCCGGGGGCCGGATGCGGCCCTTTGAGACGTTCTACCAGGCCCGCCCGGTACATCAAACATAATAATAATAATACAACATAAAATTACGTGACGAGCTCTGCGGAATGTTACTTTATTTACTGCTGCGTAAAAGAAAACATAATTAAAGTCAACTGTTAGGTTTGATTATGAAAATGGTGTTGCATAGGAATTGCCTATATTCCTACTGTATATATTATGCAAGTTAACAAAGTCAGCTGTTTTGTGTTTCATTTTAAAATGTGTTAACAAAGTAGCATGGCCCACAAAGTTCTCTTACGTTTTCAATGTGACCCCTAAGTGAAAATAATTGCCCACCCCTGCGCTACGCTTTGTTAACATTGCCAGCTCGCTACCTTATGTAAACAAAGAAAAGATCCCTACATAGAAACAGGTTGTTTGCTGCATTCTTGTTTAAATTGGAACCTTTTTAAATCAATAATTTGAAATAGGCCTACTAAAGAGAAGAACAAGGAAGTAGCGTCTATGGCCTACTATTTAACTGAGATTGAACAATGTTATTCGCCTCCCGTTCCCAGCAAAAGTTTTATTTGCTTCTTTGCTCGGACAGAATGGAAGTGAGGTGAATATTGGCTGCTGTCAATTTCGCGCATGTGTGACCGTACCCTAATTCTCGCGGCAAAGTGAAACTGAAAGACCATCCTGATCTCACGAGGCTAGGAATTACATGCTTTGGTGCCATAACAAGCTTTATGTTTTGCATGAAGGTTTCCGCCTATATCATATACTTCAGAGCTTCCACAAATCTTTGTACAGTTTCGGTGGCTGGGTGGCCATAGCGTATGTCAACGCTCCGGCCGCTCTGGCCGCTGGCCGGTGTAAGAATCTATTTTAGTGAAAGTTTTAAAAATCATAATGTGTTGTAATTACGGAATAATAGCCTTGTTTATACATGATGTACAAACATTTTAATACATCCTGCAGCCTAACTCTCGTGTCATTACATAATATTTCACATTAGCCATAAGAGCCAATACAGTATATGTAACAAACTTTATTTACTTAATGTACAATTTAATATAGTGAGAGGTGTGATGCAGTAACACACATTCCCTTTGTTTAAGATTCAAACGTACAGTATTCTGGTTACTACTCCTCTTACAATTGTGCAATTGTCAACAATCCCTTATCTCAAAATGTCCACAGAAAATGATTAGGCTGAGACCTAATTGTTTCCTGTTACAACACACATAAAAGGTATATAGTCTCCGTCCTGCTGAGAAAATAAAAGTGAGACGTGGCAGCTAGCTGCAACAGTCAGTGGCACAGTAATTTTATGGTTAAATATTTACCATATAAATAATTATTCACACTCTTAAAAGACTATTACGTAATATGAATCCATTAGTTAAGAATTGCACGAATCGCAAAACCTGAAAAATGGAGAGCTGTCACTAGCTTGCTTGCTTACGGTCAACAAAGTGGGGAGGACAAGAAGAAAAACCAACCAACAGCATCATGTTATATCAGTATTTGGCTTCTTAACTTATGTTACTCTAACCCTGCACTCACACCACCTGCACTCACACCACCAACGACGTCTACAAAGAGACATACCTACATTCATTTCAATGAGAGCCGGCGACTATGGGCAACAAAGCGGCCAGCTCATAGACTTATTAATAGATAGAGGGAAGAAAATACAAAGTATTTGCTCACTCTTGTCGCAGTGAAGCATGGAATTATAATTAAGAGTATCACCATATCCTTAAAGTGTCTTTTGCCACATACAAACAGAAGATTACGTTGCAACCTGCGACACTGGAATTCCTGACCTCAAGCCTTGTGCATGTGTGTCATAGTACAACAGGAATTTTTGTTTTGACTGTACGGTTATAGTTGTAGGAATTTTTGGTTTAAAACAAACTACGTAAACTGTAGGTAAACCTGTGGTTTTTAAACACTGTGTATATTACATGACTGCAAAAGTTATTTGACTAACAGCTTACATAAAGATATTTTTATATTGCAGTCATTGAATGGTGTTATATTGTGTCATTTCATTTTTGTCAATTGTGATTCGCTTGGTTTTGCATCCAATGTATTAATGAAGTTCACAAGCCCGCAATGCAACCTTAAAAACCTGTCTACACGCTACATATATATATGTCCTGGTAAATTAACAAGGACAGTTTGTCCTCCATTTTCGATCGCCAAGAAGAGGGAGGGGCGTCGCCAATAGATATCTACTCTGATTGTTTAGTCGCTACACCACCGCAACACTGCTTCACAAAAAATGTTGAGAAAAGTTTGATTTTAGTCAACTTTCCCAGTCACAAAGTCACCGGCCGCTAGTAGCTGGCCGCTTTATTGAAATTAATGCAAATCTGTCACTTTGTAGCTGACTAGCTGGTGGTGTGAGTGCAGTGTTATGTTCCAATGTAGCAATAATCCAACTAGCAACCTAATGCAAACTTGCTAAATATGGGTGTTTCCTGCATTGGTACACTTTTGGCACCCCCCCCCCAAACAAGGTTTTACCAAACGAAAATAAACAGTGCAAACGTAAATTGTTTTAACCAGTTTTGTTAACAGAGCTTAATTTATTTCAACATGAGACATTTTTGTTCATCAAATGGTCAGAAATAATAAGAACATGAACATAATTGTCAGAATCATTGCTTTAACTGTATCCACGCATATTCAAACCCGCCCCCCAAAGGCCCATTCTGTACCAGGAAAAAATACTGTACCACAGGCTACTAAAATAAGGTAATGCACCTACATCTATTCCCATTTACCATAAGGATCATATTTCAACACAAAAGGATTATAAAACAAAATAGGGGTCTGGTGAATGGAAGGGAAACACATCTAATCACTGCGGGCTCTAGATGGGAATGAACCTTGTGTGTGTGTAATGTGACACTAGAAGCTTGCAGGCCTAATGAAGGATGACACAGCACCCAGTACTTACAGTGGAATTTTACACAACACCCACTGATCTACGGGTGGCAGTAGGGCAAGGGGGCAGGTCGTCTGGTGATCAAAACATGTTTGACACCAATTTGTGTGACAATTTCAACTGTTAATGGAAGTGTAATTCATTTTCAATACAAAACACTTTGCATCACATGTTGCCTACATTATTACCGTCCCACTTCACATTATGGAGAAAGTGGCCAAACACCTAAATAAAGCCTGGTGTTGGGGCAATAGTAGTTTCCTAACCAATGACCAGAGAGAACTGTATACCAGTAAAAAGGTAAAGAACAGCCACAGCAAACAATTAGTGTGAAGGGCATAGCATTGGATGAACTACCGCAAGTGGAAAAATGCTTAATTATCAGTCAGATTGAACGAGGTATAACCCCGCTTGAAAGAACAATGACGGATTTGAATATAACTTGCCCTTAGCATTCTTCCAATACTTTTCCAGTTGGTCCGTTACTGCCCAGTTGTTAAGAATTAATTAAGAAAGAACGAAAAAAAAAGATAGAAATTCAAGTACAGTCAGATTAGAAAGAACAAGTGGCTAAAGGGCAGTGGTACTCAAGCATGAATGCCTCCCTCTACTCTTATTCCCTTCCTCTATGCCTCAACACAAGTAGCCTTTAAAGTCCAAGTCTTTGCTGAATGAAGAACACTACCTCACAGCTGTCTGATGGGGCCTTCATAGCGCCCTACTGGGGTATACCAGCTAAACACAGTTTAATTCAATAGTAAGGGCATTTGGGGAATAAAATACTGTAGCTATGTAGCCTATTTGTAATTTACTAATCTTTGCTGCACCTACACAATCATGCAGGGTATCATGAAGCAAACGTGGAAAACACAGATGAAAATTTGTATCACACTGCATTCTAAAAATGTGATAATACTTTTGATAATTGTTACACCAGTCATAACTTTACTTCTGCAAAAACGTGCTTTATGCAGTAACGTCAAGGACGTAAGATGCATTTCATCGATTATTTTAAATATTGAGTCATGGTCTTAAGTGCCCAAAAGTGTTAGCAGGTTTGAGGAAATAATGGAAGACTACATATACTATACCAGCGTTTAAGTTATTGGGTTATTGCCAGACTTTGGCCAGTGAAAACTATTCCCTCCAAGCACAATTTGAATTGTATTATCCATCCATCCATCTTCATCCGCTTATCCAGAGTCGGGTAGCGGGGGCAGCAGCTCCAGCAGGGGACCCCAAACCTCCCTTTCCCGAGCCACATTGGAAAGCTCTGACTGGGGGATC
>JAODLL010000757.1:0-13734 GCA_026546735.1 Forbesichthys agassizii | reverse complement strand
TGATGAAGAGGCTGAGACTAGAGACGGTCTCTTATGTGACGTAGTGCTGATGAAGAGGCTGAGACTAGAGACAGTCTGCTATGTGACATAGTGCTGATGGATGGAACAGGGTCTAGTGTTCTCCAAATTAACTGCCCAGAGGTGTTACCAAGATGAAGATGAATCAACATCTGCAGGGCGACTATACCCGCCTCGCCCAGACTGAGCCAATGAGCATAGTGCGTGGCTGGTGGTGCTTCAACCTGAGGTGGCAATTGTTCAAGGTCATTCATTAGTCACTTCTGAATATGAAAATGACTAACAAATGGTCGTGGTACTCTCCACACGCCAGACATGTTAACTGCACGCGGATGAAGAATAATAGGAGAGCGTTGAGCTTGTCCTGACCCCTTCAGCTCACCTGTCTAAATGGAGTGTGATCCCTAACATGCTGCCATTATGTTGTCAGTAGCACATGAGGTGCAGCTACTGTAGAGCCGCATATCAGCTGACATTTACGTCAGAGAACACACAAACACACATAAGGGGATCAAAGGCCGTCAAAGAGAGATATTCACCACTGTTGATATTTAGCAGGTATAGGTATAGGAGGCACAGCCACACTATCAACGTGTCAAAAGACAGACACAGAGGCTAAACTCCCATATATGTCTATAATAGCATGTCACTTTGACACACATAGTTGCATTAGGTGGTGGTTTGTTAAGCACTGTAAGCTCTCCCAGGCACCTAGGATGTTAAACCCTGAAACCAATGGACACAGTGACATATCATTAATCAGAAATAGGTTTATCGGTCTCCAGCTGTCCGGCGGCTTTCATGCTGATAGATGTATTCGTCTGGGGCTGTCTGAGTGCTAACAACTTATGGCTCTGTAATAGACGCCTCCTCTCAAACGCATGTGACAAATGTGTACGCTTGCTTTTCAGTTACTTTGATCTCGTTACTACGGAAGGTCTGATCATGAGTCTCCCTGGGTGACTCAAGTGGTTTACATGAGGTGACAGAGTTGCATCGTCTCCACAACTTCTAAAAAACCTTGGACCGGACGCTTGATATGCTTGATCTGCGAACAGCAGTGAATGTCAGTATAGGTAGACACTATCTTCATATGTTATTGTCTGCTCTTCAATGCATTTGCTAGGTAAAGGTAACGTCAACTATTGCAATCAAATAAGTAAGTTAATACACTTTTTGTCAAATTCCCCAAATATCTTCTTGCATTTCACTATCTTATCTTTCACTGTGCGTTCTCTATCCGAAACGTCTACACTGCCCTGGCGAACACTGCTCACATCAACAAAGCATTGCTTTACAGTGTGTTTCTATGTGTGGAGCAGAGGGATATTGTTTTGATTTTAACTAAAAGTTAGCAAACGTTCTTATTAATGACTGACTCTGCCTTTACGGGACAGAACTGTTACGGGAAAGAAAGAATGGTTTCAAATTGTGAATGAAAATCCTGAAGAACATTATGACCACCATGGTGAAAGATATTATTTATTTATATGACAGTCTGGCTCTGTTCTGAGAGCTCCCTGCCATTCCATGTGCAAACACAGAGAGCCCAAGGCAGGAGGCAGCTAAAGACCCCCCACAGGGTTCAGAACAGAGCAAGCATCAATGACAACACCGTGCCATTGATCATGTCAGACATAGCATGAGAGGAGGAGGTGGGGAGGAGATGGGGAGGTGGTGGGCTGCAGAAATGCCCGCAGAGGAAGAGCCAAGAATGGGTGTAAGCTAACAAGACACCCTGAGCTAGTCAGCTGACCAGCGTGGTCATCCAATAGGCAATCAGCTGATTCTGGCTGGGCTTGACTTCATGCTAATGCTATGCTCAATTTATGGCCAATAATAATAATGTATAATAAGTACATGTTTCAATGTTTATGTGGAACAATATGTGTGAAATACCGCACAATAGCAACCCACCATATATTGTACAAAGCAAACATCGTTACAAATAATATAAAGAACCTTTGTATACATTTGAAAGAAAAAAAAAGAGAATAAAAAAGACAAGAAGTTTTGTGTTTTGATCTAAGGACGTGAATTCAGGGCAACGCTGGACCTGCACAACAACAGTTTTGACACAACACATCCACTGGCAGTCAATTCATCTGCTAGAGGCAGAGGAGCAGGGTTTTAACTCTGTGTGTAAGGCCCAAACAGAACCAAACTACCGCCCTACTCACACAGTGGACCAGGGGCTGTCTCACAGTTTAAGAGTATTAGAGAGGGAGACAGGCTGTGTTAACTGCGGCCCCTATAGCAATGGATCAAATATTCATGAAGACAAATAGTATCCAGCCAGCCTCTGAACCACACCATGTAATTCAGACGTTGTCATCCGCGCTGAAATAAATGGATTACAAAGTGCGAGGCGCCTGATTCAGACGTCGACACAAGACACCAGAGGGAACCTGTGGGAAGGAAAACCAGAGAAACTAGTTGGACCACAGGAATACTGGAGGACGAGCGCGTGACGCTGACTACTCTATCGTGGCGCCAGCCTGATGTTCGGGAGAGTTTGTGCCGAGCCATATCGAGTGGAGAGACACACTGGGAGTGGGGAACACAGTGGAACAAGCATGTAAGACATGGTGGTACTCCCTGTAGCACACTGTCTGCACAGGGTTAGAGAGAGAGCGGGAGGGAGAGAGAGAGAGACAGAGGTAGAGAGAGAGAGTGAGAGTGAGAGTGAGAGTGAGAGAGAGAGAGAGAGAGCTCCAGGAGTGTATAATAAGGGTCCCTGAGAAGGAAGAACTTCCCACCAGGCATGTAAATGTACTGTATGTACCTCGGGATGCTCAGCCTCAGAGCACAATCCCCCGGCTTCACTGACAGCCACTTTAACACCATGTGTGTGTTAAAGTGTGTGTGTGTGTGCGTGTGTGTGTGTTTCCAGGTCCAGCGCCCCCTACCTGTGACGGTGCGGCGGCGTTCCCGGGTGCTGCCACAGCCGGAGCAGGTGGAGAAGTCGGACCACTCAGACAGGCTGCAGTCGTCTCTGCAGGCCACCCTGCAGGGGCGCACCTGGCCGGGCACGGGGCCCTGGGCCAAGCGCAGGCAGGCCCCCACCTCCGCCGGGGCCTCGTCCTCCCCCACGCAGCTCAGTCCTGAATGAGGAGGGAAGGAGGGGGGGGGGGGGGGGCAGTGAGAGGGGCTAGAACGTCTTCGCTATGGTTTCAATAATGATAATGATAATAACACACACAAGCTCGTCAATACAAGTGTGTGTCACCCCGCAAGATAATGCATGGATGTTATGTTATGTTATGTATGTAGGAACACGTATGCTTCACACTGCCCCCCCCCCCCTTCCCCGCGGTAAAGGTGGGTGGGGCGCTCCTGATAGTTTTTGCAGTGTGGGATGACATGGAAATAGACGTAAGACAGAGAATCTATGGAAGAGAACCGTGCTGCCAACACCCAGAGGAGAGTTTGCATGTGCCCAGAGAGTCGTTTCTAAGCAGCCGTGTGTCGTCGACAGATATCTGATGCCTCCAACCAGAGCGGACAACAGGAACCTTCATATGATCTGACTAAAACGCTGCATGTAGTGGACAAATGAAAGTCCCCTGAAGAGACTCTGTTCAGCCTCTTTACCATGCGCTGTAGCGCGGCATGTGCCCGAGATAAAACGCACAGTCAGAGCAGATGGAGTATTTCTATTACCACGCGTCTCATTAAGATACTGTAGAGTCAAGCCTGGGGCCAAAAGGATTCACAACATGCCTTTGAGGGCTTCTGGAACAGAGAAAGGAGCTATCTGCAGCTAAGAGCGGACTGATAATGCACGTTTTACAGTTATAACTCTAATGGCACTGCAACAGCTGTTATTATGGGAAAGTAACATTTATGATAATTGAATGTTATTTTTAGATGTTGTGTCTGAGCCTTGGGTGATAATCAGTACGATTTCTCCCCATAACTAATATTGACATTTCAGTGCATGTATTTAGTGAGATGGCGGGGGTGTCTAAGGGGGAACAGCCTCGTTAAAACCAGAACTGAACTGAACTCTACTAGACCCCTGCAGCAGCACGTCTGGTATTCAGCCAACCAATATTCTCTCACGTAACCCCCCTTTCCAGAGACTCACTGACTCCTCGCATCCACTTGACAAGACGTGTGTTGACCTACAAGGCAGTAAAGAGAACTGCCCCGCCATATCTCCAAGCAATGGTTGTGTTCCAGGCCCCAACCAGAGCACACTGCAACAGATCTACAACCTCCGCTGGCCGCCTGGCACCGCTGTTGCTATGAGAGCAAAATAACAAAAGTTATCTTATCTTTGATCCTAAAAATAAATTATATTTTCAAAAAAATCCTAATTTTTTTCTAAAAATATTGGCACTTTTTTGGTTCTTACACGTTTAGCAGATATTTTCTGATATATCAGATAACGTATGTTGTAAATGTTTAACATAAGTCCAAGGGACAACAGTGGGTAGAGCCACAGGTTGCTGGTTCAAATGCCACTAATTCCTCACCAAGCATCTAAAGGTGTCATTCATACACCACCGTCAGTGGGTGAATGTGAGGCAATACTGTTAAGTGCTTTGAGTGTCCGGAAGGTTGGAAAAGCACTATATAAATGTAGGCTACCATGACACGCTGCTGTTGGATGTGTACAACAACTGGTTTATGATCTCTTCTACTATAGACAAAAGCACTGTTTGTAAGTTGCTTTGGATAAAAAGCATTTGATAAATGCTGTAAATTTAAACTGAACTGCTTCTCCTTCTCTCTTCGGGTGTCTTGGGTGTTACGTGGAATGTGAACTCTTTGACTATTTTGAGGATGCATCGATCCACAAACACGGCGTGCACTTATCATATTGATTCCCATTTGATATTTAAATGCTGCCCTCTGACAGGCATTCTACATGGCTACAGCACGCGTGGGAGGCCGATGAAGCACTGCAGCGGAGCCAAGAGGTCAGATGGAGCTCTGGCTCCAGGGCCCTCTCAGCGCCCAGACGGCTGTTATCTACAGAACGCCACAGATAGCTTCCCGTGCCCCATAGGGTATCCACTTGTCTTTTTAAATATGTTGCTTTATTTCTAGGCATTTTGGCCTTTCATCCACAGGAAAACAATGTATATAATCACTAAAGACAGAGGTTTTGCAAAACTCCTTCCGGGGTGAAGATGTTTAGAAACTCAGTTTTCGGTGTTCACATTGGGTACACAAGGGAAGAGAGTTTTTGGCTTGTAACGTCATCTTGTGTGCCCTTATCTCCTTAGTTTGCATGAGGCGTTTTTATTCACAGCGCTTGAAAACATGTAATGGTTTCCGTGTGGATGGAGATTTTGTTATTAATCAAATCAGGAAAAACCCTAGCCTGGATCCGCCCGACTATTGCTCTCAGATAAATGTATTTTCGCTGAAATTACATTCTGAAACCTTTTTCAGACAGCCACCCTGCTGGCGGCCCAATCAGCGTGGGTTAGCGACACGACGTTGATGTCAAGCGTGTTTAGTGGTCGAGCTAGAAGAGGCGAATTGTAGCAACACCGATTGGTTCAGCGCTGTCCAATAGCTTAATAATTAACCGGAAATTAGGACCAAAACTAAAATCAAAAATAGGAACCAACTGCGAACACTTTCCAGTGGAGCGTGAATATGAAAACCCCCGTTTTAAGATGTATCCATGTTTTTGTGGACTAGGCATTAGAGCAACTATTTCATAATTATACAATGTTGTAATGCATTTCAATGGAGCAAAAATGCAGCGCTTTTGGTCTCTAAAATGGCCGTGTCACCAACAGTATTTTGCTGTGGAGGCTGACATCTAAATGTACCACGCATGGCCTGAAACAGAGTAATTTGACCTCAAAACAGTTCGCTGCAGAAATACTGATTGATCCCAGGTACTTGGGAGTTAATGGTATATTCTCAAAATACCCATTAACGCCCCCAGAGATAAATAATGGGCAATAGTATTATGAGATCTGTGGGCCTCCCCATTGACTTGCATATAACGCTGGGTCGATCTGGTCTGCATGAAGGGGGAAAAGTCGCTCCCATCCTTCCAAAAATCGAATGCGGAAGTGCCGTCCGCTGAAACCTCTGTTAAATCACACTCTCTCTGATTAGATAGTATCAACATCAGCAGCACAAGGTTATATTTAGTTTACTCACTAGAAAATCTATTTATTTATGCAATCAGCACCAACATTGTGTAAAAGGTTGCCTGCTGTGTAATATATTGTTATTACATCTAACTTAATGATGTAATGGTGTGAAATGCACACCTTCAAATGGGGGATCAAGGGCTGCAGATATTAACTTGGCCTAATAATGACTTACTTACATTGGCAGTGGATTTCTTTTACCTGAGCCTCTGTTGTTTCCCCACTGACTGGTGTCACCGTAAATAAATATATACATGTTTTAGTCTATTTCAGCAATCATACTTTGCTGCTTCAGATTATAAACAAGATGTTCTGACACACTGGTGAAGACAGCAACAAACATGTTAACTGACTGTTCTGCATCCATTGATGTGTTTAATGGGAGTCTGTTTATAAAAAGGACATTTTGTTGTGATTGGTTTTTGGGGAATGTTTTTTATCCTTTGTCCTGCACTACAACCCAGGTAGCTTAGAGCAGTACTGTTTTTAACTATGTTTTTCTCATCTCAAATATAATATGCACACTGTTGTTCCACATTTCTAATTGGTGTTTGTGGTTGTTTTATGCTCGTACGTTATGCTATTCAGAAACTAGAAAGGGAAAGATAGAGAATATGGCCGCCAACAAACATACGAAGAATCTTTGTCCGAGTCCCCAGAGGAGGGGCTCAGACAGCCCTGACATTATGATGTGAAATGGTTAACCTATCCATTTTTAGCTCAATTATCGCAGCCTCTACTCTTCACTGCCCCTCACCATGGCCTTTCATATTATCACCTCTCCAAACCGCTAACGCTCCGTTGGATTTCTGCCACTGACACTTCTCTAATTACCCAAATACTTCTTCCTACGTATTATTCATTTCTGGTGGAGAGCAGCAGAGTTCCGCTGTGGCGTGCGGCGTAGCGATACAGTATAACGTGCGGGCCACGCAACGCACCGCGGGCAACGTCAGGGCAGTTTGCACCTTATCTGTGAGCTCGCACACAGCAGACCTGAGCAACCTCCCGCCTCCTCACGACGCACACATCGGGGATGCAGGAGGCACCGTAACCCGGACAACACCCAGATGGTACCCTGGCTGACGCTCCATCCTAAACGCTACTGCAGCGAGTGTGTGTGTGAGTTTGATGCAGACATCTGAGCCTATACTGCATTTCCCTGACAGAGCATGTTACAGCTGACTGCAAACTGCCCTAGCAAGTCAAAGACGGGTTGCCATGCCAACGTCTTTATTCTGTTACAGTTCTCATATCCTGTAATGTCTTCTTGTGTGTGTGTGTGTTTTACTTTATTTTATGGGAACAGAAGTTAGCTTGTTTCTGTGTCTCTGAAGAGGCAAACTACAGTCCACAGTTTTCATATAATTGGATATGGAAGATACACAATGTGTAACCCCCCCCCCCACACACACACACACACACAAACTCAGGGTTAATATTGACACTTTAGGAACACGATGGCGCGTGGTCAAGTGGTTGTGGGGGCGTTATTAATATGGATCTAATGCCATCTGTGCTCCATCCACTGTGTGTCCGCAGGCATCTCGCATAGTTCTCTGTCTCCCTGCATTCTGGCACCTCCTCCCATTGCTGGTTCGCTGGGTGCAGCTTACAGCCTCCCGCCTTGGCATGTTGATTCAGCCATATGCTGATGGAGAAGATATGTTGCCGCGGCAGCACGCTTCGCTCATTTGCATCGGCGCCCTAGTTTTATTGTACAAACAACCTTCAAGGGCTTCTTGGCCTGGCCGTTAGCTGCTAAAAAACCATGTCCATTTGAAGCTGTAGGGCTGCATACGCACTGTAGAGTCATGAGGTCATAGTCAACCCCTCCCCCCACACACCCCCCACACACACACACACACACACACCCAACTAACAAGCGCCATTGTCCGAACAATCCCATGTGTATTGTTGTTGCTTTCATTAAGCGCAGTCTTGCCTGATACTAAATTATCAGAACTGATTAATACATAACTGATGAAGACACTCATATCAATTAAAACAAGTTTAAATTCTTTAGTTTAATAAGAGCAGTTTCTAATTACAGTTTGGAAAGTCTGTAAAATGTTTCATGTGTTGATTGGCAACATGCTTCAAAATAATCCCAAAGGAATTACTTTTGTGTGTGCAGCGTTATGAATAAAAATAATCACAATATGTTGTCTTTAATTGCTCCAATGACCTGATACATTGAAAGCATTGTTTACAGTTCTGTATAAACTGGTATAAAAAAAGATGTATACAAGCAATATCTAAGATCATCGATAATAATGTTTAGATGATTGTGGAAACATAACTACAAGAGGACCTCGTTTAGAAAAGCTAAAGATAAATTACCAGAATCTAAATCTGCCGAAATTTTCAACGGACTGGTATTATTTTGTTAAAATACAGTATATATCTACACTGTCATTATTTCTAATGAATAACACCTCCAACGGATTAACATTTACGACAAATTCTAGCCTCATCGCTGAGTTTTTGAAATGTCACAGATATTTAACTTTGCACTTGGCTGATCATATTCAAATATGAGGAGATAAAGGTCAATGGTGGGCACTCCAAAATGGGGACACCAGACAGTTTTCTATCTTCACCAAAAAGTCATACTTAATGCCTCTCATAATCACTCCCCACGGGATAAAGGGATATGAAACTATACACCTCAGTATTATGCATATTCTATCTATTAAACAAAACAACCATACTTATGGTTAGGGTTAACCTATATGGTTAACCCTATACATTTTTTCCAGCCTTATATGAGTTCCTTTGTTTCTCAAACATACAATACTTCAGATGCTTATTCTGCCAATGTTTGTTCACGAGATTGCTTGGTTAAAATAATTAATCTCTGAGACCAACAGTTGAGATCAAATAGAACCTAATGACGACTGAAAAACCTAAAGCAATAGTTTCATTTCATCCATCTATCGTCAACCGCATATCCAGGGTCAGGTCACGGGGGAAGCAGCTCCAGCAGGGGACCCCAAACTTCCCTTTCCTGAGCCACATTAGGAAGCTCTGACTGGGGGATCCCGAGGCATTCCCAGGCCAGTGTGGAGATATAATCTCTCCACTTAGTCCTGGGACTTCCGCGAGACCTCCTCCCAGCCGGACGTACCTGCCCTCACTCGCGAACAAGACCCCGAGGTACTTGAACTCCTTCACTTGGGGTAAGGACTCATTCCCTACCCGGTTTACTGCTGAGAACCATGGCCTCAGATTTAGTTAAGTTTCATTTCATTGCATTTATATTTAGGCTGTACCTAAATGTACGTGCAATGTCGTGATGAGGAAGCACAGAAATCTACTGTAAAGGTCTGTTTGATCCCCGCAGCAAACTCGACACAGCAGCTATGTTCTGAGATTCATTAGAACATTCACATGCCACTAAACGAGACCAACATTATCCAATTTAGTGTGGCTGTCTAACAACTAAGGCCAGCACCAATCCTCACAGAGAGAAAAGGGATTCTTTGTCAATGACAGTCTAGAGGAATCTTTCAGCGCAGGAAAAAAGAAAAGATAAATAGGGATTCCAGCATGTTTTATTGGTGTCAAATGATCACTTATTTTTGACATTAGACTTAATGGTACCTCATGCGCCGTAAAATCAATTTTCACAAGCACAATAAAACTACAACAATTGCGTATTGCAATTGCGATCAACAAGTTTTTACATGGCTCCTAAAATGACGCGGTTGATCTAGGGCAAATCGCTCGGATGGATTTTCTTAGTTGGAGCAATCTTTCTCTGCCTTTCAATTTCTCCAAAGCACTTAGTGTTTCTCTCCACAACCCTCCTCTGCTCACTCAACTCATCTGCTGCCATTGGTGGCTCTGAGCACACAGCGTTATGTGCACAGCCGGCACCAGGGCTTGTGTGGATGAGCTGCTGTTCGGTGTGGTGAATTGAAACGACACACTGCAGGTTCAGCTGCTCCTGACAGACTGGCAGCTCCTTTATGGTGCCGTCACTTGTGTTTGTTAAAGGAGTCGTGCTGAAGAGGGCTATTAGGGGTCATTACGCCGTAACATGCCATTACATGTGCAGATATGGTAGGAACTAGTCAGGAGGAGAGGAGAGGAGGAGGAGGAGGAGGAGGAGGGACAAGAGGCAAAATAGGAGGTGGCACAACATGACAATAGGTGGCGTGGCGCGACACAACATGACAGAATCTAATGGGCCGTGCTTGCCTCTTGTCTCCAAGCCGTCCCCGCAGGCCTCTTCGGCTCCAGCAAGCCCCTGACGAACAGCGTCTGGGACCAACGTGCAGCCTTTCCACCTGTGAGCCTTCCACCTGCACAGAGACGCAAGATAATCCTGTTACACATTCCACGCTTACAGGTTTTTATCAGCCAGACAGTTGCCCGGTTACAGGCTTTTATCAGCCAGATGGTTTCCTGGTTAAAACCTCCTGACTTTGCAGGTTCCACCTCTGTTATATAGTCCATGCTTACAGGGTTTCATCAGCCAGACAGTTCCCTTGTTTTTATCACATCCTCTTGTTGCAACTTAAAAATATTGACTAATAACTTTAAATAATATTGACTTTTCCTCTACTACAAAAGACAGTTCGTTCATACGGTGTGTTAGCTCTGATTTACTACACAGAATGATGCATTTCATTCAATATATAATTGCAAATTTGGGTTGCCCTGTTGACACCAATTGGCACCTAACCGTGCTGGAAGGGTGGATTCCTTCCTCGGTGCAGTTTCCTCCCAGAGCCCAAGGGATGTTTTTTCAGTCTGTAGTTGCATTTTTATCATAACATTTTGTTTAACAGTTTTGGTAATATGTGCTGAGGAACAAATAAATCGGTCTTTATCAGTCTCTGCAGAAGCCTTATTACAACGTATTCGTATTCAGGTGTGTTGGAACAGGGAGACATCTAAAACATGCAGGCAGTAGCTCTTCAGGACCAGGATTGGGCACCCTTAGTGCACACAGTGAGCAGGCCTAATGGACACGTGAAGATATTCACAACTTGGATTGATATGTGTGAAAACCTGCTTTGGTTATTTTGATCGATGAACCCTTATGTTCTAAAGGAATATAAACAAGGAATTGGCAGTTGTGGACACATTAAGAGTTTATGGTTGCTTCAAAGGTAAAGTATCACACCATCCCGGTCTCATCATGCATGTAAAACCTAAATCAATTATGCTACTTTGCTGTTTCCATAACGTTAGGCTAAATGAATGAACGATTGAGTTGTGGATAATCTTTCTGTTCATTGTGTAGCATATTGAAGTGTAGCGTGCTAACCTTTACGCAATGGCAATTAGCATAATAGACTATCTGACTACAGTAGATGAAGTGAGCAATACAAAAAAAAATATGTCTTAAGATGAATTAGTGAATTAACTGTTTCAGGTTACTCATTACATAGTAAGCTACTGCGTGGACGGTAATATGTCAGCGGCTGCATGTTATGAGGCAGCACATTAGATATTATACGGGTGGTGGGCAGTTGGCAATGGCAGGCGTTCGTCCACTGGGAGAGAAGAGAGCGACCGTACCTGTAGACCGGACACACGGGGACCGCGTCACATTCCCTCTCTTCGTACAGGGTGTCCGGGCACTCTCGGCCTCCGTTGGCAGACCTCCGGACCACAGTCCTGTACCGCGACTGGGTTGCCACGGTGGCGTTCCCTGTCAAACCGGGAAACACGTGTCACGTGTCTGGGACAACAGAGTGTGACGCAACCTGTAAAGTATTACTACTAACACAGGGCCGAGTCAATATACTGCGATATATTGAGATGCTGTAAGAAAGGCGATATATACATTTCTAATTTGTGGAAAACTATCATAGCAATGCTAATGTGTAGTGCCACTGCAAACAATAATAGAAACACATGTAACCTTGCTCAGGGACTGCAACGTAATATTGCGATACTCAGGTGTATTGATATTTTCTTACACCACTAATAATGCGTACCCAACTTGTACTAATGTACAATCTATGCTCACAATGTAGAATGTGACTCAACCTACTGAGCTGTACTGTCAGGTATGCACTACATGTGTATCTGGACTTGGGCCAAGTGGTAGAGCGGGGCGATAGGTGACCAAGAACTCGCTGATTCGAACCCCGCTAACTCCTCATCAAGTGTGGAGGTGTCCTTGACCAAGACACCTAACCATGACTGCTCCTGGTGGTGCATGGCTGACATCGGTGTGTGTGAATGTGTGAATGTGAGGCAAATAAAGTAAAGCGCTTTGGATAAAAGCACTATATAAATGTGGTCCATCCACGTCCACCTCTCAAACGGCAACGGCTTCATCTGGCTCAGCCGTTGCGGGTCATTACACAACACTAATTATCCAACATTGGAAATGGGGCAATTAAGAAAGCAATCGCATCGTCAGCAGACCCAATAGACTGTAGGGCATATTTACAGACGAGACTGCAGTTCATTTCTTTCACAACAATTAGGTGCTTTTGATTTCACATCCATTTACAGTAGACACAGCGGTCAAACACATTAAACATCTATTTTCCCCCTGAGGAGTCAGGTTAATGTAAAAGACACACTGTTCTAAAGAATTTACTGGAGACTCATTAATAAGCAACAGGTTTTATATTTAGACATATTGTTATCATTACCTTTCCATTCACAGAATGAATACACTTCAATGAAACTGCCATATGCAGTAAACTAGCGCAACGTCTACTGTTATCAGCAAATAAATATGCTTGCTACGGTATAACTGTAACACTTCTATAAGTAGATCACTATCCTTTATTTAAAAGATCTTAGAAAGATATCAAGAACTTTGAGATGACGTTCTGCTCTAAAATGTTAGTAAACATGACAAATCAAAGCAGCAACATTAATTATAATCTCTCTCCTGTATGTACTGTACATACATGCAGGTACATAACGGAGGTGTCCCTAGTGGCTTGGCCACGCAGATCTATCTTTAAAGGTGTAGTAAGCAATGCTGGATAACAAAAACACTTCTCCCTTCAATGCCATAGGATGCTTTCTCAGAAGCTGCACCCCAACACTGGAAACTCATTACCAAGGCTGGGATAGTGTTGTGTGGTGCGGTCTGCACCGCTTTTACAGAGGCAAGGCTGTGTAGAAACACCGGATTAATGTTTCAGCACACACACACACACACACACACACACACACACACACACACACACAGCCTCACCCGACCGAGAAGAGATATTCGCTGAATAAAGGGTACTAGCTTTCAAACGCTGACTCCACCATTAACCCTGTTAGTGCCGGGATGGGAAGGAAGGGGGGGGGCAGCTACCTGGTACGCAGTCTGACGGGCAGGGCGTCCATTCGCTGAACGGCGTCACAGAGCAGTCCGTCCTGCAGGGGAGGAGACATGGCCGCACCGTGTCGGGTCGGGCAGAGTCTGGACACCTGCAGGGGGACAGACAAATAGAGGTGTTAATGTGGGAGGCGTTAAAGTGGGAGGCGTTAAAGTGGGAGGGGTTAAATTGGGAGGGGTTAAATTGGGAGAGGTTAATGTGGGACAGGCAAACAGAGGGGTTCATGTGAGAGGGGTTCATGTGGGACAGGCAAACAGAGGGGTTCATGTGAG
>JAODLL010000756.1:0-13735 GCA_026546735.1 Forbesichthys agassizii | reverse complement strand
GCGTACGTGTGTTTCTGTATACTATTTCTCCAGCCGTGGTCACGTGGTGTCATAAATTAATGTATTATAAGAGTTATTGAAGTCAGACTAAGTAGGACATCGGTGAAGGCCTAGGTGTTTAATGCACGGCCCGCCACTGGTAAGCACACGCATCAGCACTGATGAGCCCAACACTCACAGCTGTTCCATCTTCTCTCCTTGGCGACGGGCGTATGGACTCCTCTGAAGTTCCACTATCTCAGAATGCAGCGCCATAATTTCCTCATCCAAGTGGCCAACCTCTGCCACCTACAGGACAAAGGGAGAACTTCATCTTAAGGGTGTGTATAAACATGCAAGCGCGCACACACACGGGCAAATGTTCTGTCTTGATAACAATACCTGGGCAAAGGCAGCAGCCCTTTCTTCGTTCTCCTGCCATGCTTTCAACATCTTCTCAGAGGCTTTAGAGAAGCAGAGAGAAAAAACAACGGAAACTGTAAGTGATGTGCAAGATGATGAAGATGGTGATGATGATGCTAAAAAGGAGTTCCTCTCAACAGAAGGATTTCACGGCAGCAGAAATGCCACTTCTGCATCGTGCACACGTACACTACAGCTCAAATTTCTGAAGTATTGTAATGCATAAGGGATCATAGTCCTGCACCCTCCCTCCATGTTGAACTAGGGGGCCGTGGCTGTGCATTGAGGGGTACGTGGGTGCACCCTCCATTTACATATACAGCATTTAGCAGACGGTTTCACCCAAAGTGACTTATAAACACTAGATCTCTACAGTAGAAAATAGGTCATACACCAGTTATCATAGGCAACCAACATTGTGTTAGGTTAAAGACAGCAGCATACATAGCTTACTGTATGTTATACATTTACAACACATATAATCTAGTATACACTAGGATTGCACGATATTGATAAAATGTGACATTGATTATGGAGAAAAAAAAAAAAGGTTTTGGGAAAATGCATCATAATATATCCATAACATATTGGATTGGTACAACAACAGTAATTCCAAGCTACCGAGGAGGCATTCTTTTTGGCCACTCCTCTTCCATCTATCAATTCATCATCTTCCTCATCCACACATCTTAGTTTTCTGTCTAAATCAAACACAAAAAAGCCAAACCGCATCTCTCCGCAAAATACATGTAATATTGCACTTCCTGCAACCTTTGAGATATGATATTGCGCAACGTGTTAAGGTGTATTGCGATACCGATGTATACACACCCACAGGGTCAAATTTTTAACAACCGAGCAGCGGCAGTTAGTAGCAGCAACTCACATATGCCGTAGTGCATCTGATCGCTGTACTTCTCCAGGTCATACTGGATGCTGCTCTTAAAGAAGTCCAACTTGGCCTTCAGCTGCTGGGAGAAGCCAAACATGCTGTTCTTGTACCTGGTCAGGTTGGTGTTGTAGCGTAGCAAGCTCAGCCTGGAGCCACAGCAAGGAAGGAAGGAATGAAGGAAAGAAACAACCATTTAAAAACTAGGTCCAACTCAGTGGTCCTCACTGGGAAGGGGGGTGGGGCACATGAGGCAATAGCACAAGAACGACTTCTCAAGTCATAATTGTGAGTGCGACATTATAAAAATAAAATGTTTAATGGTTCACCGAGTTGGTGACCTTCAACCTTTCAACATGACAGAAATAAGGAAATAATTTAGTATCCATAATTTAGAGACTTTCGGTGCGGAGTACATTGCATATAAAAAAAGATAACAGGAGTTTTTTTATTTATTTAACGTTCAGCTGTTACAGCTTTGTCTGACAATAAGGCTAGTTTTTAAATTGTTGTTCAAATGTTTTTTTTTTATTATTAATTTTTTTTTTTAAATCAGGTACCAAAGATCTGACACATACATGGAAATGTGAAATAAGTAAATTATAAATTCTAACACGTGCAAACACTAAAAAAGAAGGAATGTTGCGCTTTTATTTCATTTACCCCCAACAATAAGGCACAGGTAGAAAGTAGAACCCTATATGCAAAATATGCATTTTATTATTTGTTATAAACTAGTTAGATGTAATAAAAGAAAATCTATTATCCATCTACATTGTACAATGGTATTTGCATATTTTACTACATATTTACAGTGCTCCATATAGCTCACGATAATATGACAATATGGACAATTGCACTAGACACCGATGGAGAAAGGTGTAAAGTTTATTGTGCGTGTGCTAGGCCAGCAAAAAAATAGCAACAGCATTCAGTGGTTATTTCATGGGTTGGAGCGGGGCCTGTAAAACAACAAGTAAATCAATGTTATGGCTGTGTAGACTCACATGGAAGCCCTCTGGCCTTGGAAGAGCCTGCTGTAGTCCTCCCTCAAGCCACAGATATAGCTAACAGCTTCACCCCACACCTTCTTCAGCACAACTAGCGGCAGCTGAGTTTTAGCCTCTTGTACTACTTGTGACATAAGGGAAACCAGGACAGATGCACTATTTAGCGTGTGGAAGGAGACTGGAAGCTGTTAAACATGACATACGTATTGGTCCACGAATGAGTGTTTAGGGAATATTACAGGTAAACACCCTACTTAAAAAGGTGGAGTCTATCATTCTGGAGAAAGACTGTGGATATCTGAACTCGATTGCAACAAAAACGCTTCTCCATTCTGTGCCATTGGGTGCTCCCTTAAAAGCTCTGGCCCGTACATTAGAAGCACATTTCCAAGGCTGGGATAATGTTTTGTTGCACGACCTGCACCCCTTTGTTTGTGTTCCCGTTTACAGAGCCAGGGCTGTGTACTGTAAAAACCCCAGGTTGGGTAACTAGAGTAGATGTTCGCAGAATTTGGCAAAAATGTATTCGCTTACGATTGTTAAGTTCACCTTTAAATAGTAAAATGTTATTTACTAAAAGTCCCAAAGAATTCCCGAACATATTGGCCAACTGGCTTATGCATAAAGTCACTGAGAAACAACATTTACCAGTACTGTTGACTTTATCAGGCAAATGCCTGGCACTAAAAGGACCGGAGTACTTGGTGATGCTCTTGTCAAACAGGTAGACAATGTAGCTGTCCCATCCTCTCTACACAAAAGAGGGGGGGGGGGGGGAGGGCAAGATCACCAGTTGAACAGCAGTCACACAAGAGAGCATCACTAGCTTAAATGCAAGCAAATATTGGAACGCTGAATGAGGTAGAGCAATTGCTACCAATGTTAAGGAGAAAGCGGCTTACCACCCCCTCTAAGACGCACTGCGCAGCAGGCTTTCTGGGGTCAAGTGACACCCCTGTTTCTTGCAGTAGCTCTTGATTGACCACCTCTATCTTGGTCTCATCCTCGATGCGCATCTGCAGGCTGTGGAGGCTCTCGTCTGGGGCCAGCTGGAAAGAATGGACCCGTGCTGTGGTCATGTTCAGGGTGTGGACTACCTGCAGGCAGCAGCATGTTGTCAAACGTCAGCAATTACACTGGAAACACAGCATCTCTACTAAAAGACAATTACCCCCCCTCATATCTTTCACATTCTCAGAAGCATGAGAGCAACAAACACCTACTGTATGCAAGAGACATTTAACCCATTTGATGCCTTAAAGGCCGGGTCAGTCAGTCAGTCAGTCATTCTCGAGAACGCTTGCGAACTTTGAGCTGAAATCGAAACAGTATCGCGCCGCGTTCCTCTGCGGCGCCGCCTCACACGTGGAAATGCATTAAAGCAGCAAAGAGTAGTGCTACGGCTTTGTTTACGTTTCTATTTACGGAGCCAGGGCTGTGCAGAAGTATCTGGTAATAACACATACAGACAGAATGGTAAGATAGCAAAATGCGAGGAGATGTTTGTTGAATTTGACAGAAAGGGTATTAGCTTACAATTAGAACAAGAACATTAAAAAACATCACCACACCCGTCTAAAAAAGGGCTCTGGAGGTTACAGACCTTCATGCTCAATATCTGCTCCAATACTAGAAAACACTGGGGCTTCTTGTTGTCAGGATTCAGTTTGCCACCTCTCCGGATCGGATCCCAATTTAACATCAGCTGTAGCAGGGCTTCCATTGGCTCCAAGAGCGTCCTACATATTCATGATTCAAATACGCATACGGGATTGAGAATGAGATCTCCCCAGCCTTTGGAATTTTCATTTACAAGTGAACGGTGCGGCATCAGAATAAACCCAAAGTGACTTGTGGACAGAAAGTAAGTGTTTTTCCCCTCCACCAGGAACGGTTCCTGAGGACATTTAGCAGGACGGTGGAGACAATCATGGGGTGCTGACCTGCTGAGGTTGTTGGGATAGGGGAGCTGCGTGAAGAACCTGACTTCTCCGTTGGGTTCCTCCACAGCCATGATATCTTTGGGACCTTTATTCCGCACTTTGCTGGCCCTGTGAAGAACAAGACAATGGCACATTAATAGGGCTTTAGGCATTACAACACAGTAGGAACAGCAGCACCTTCAAACAGTGGCACACACACCACGCAGCAAGTACACATTTTAAATGACATTGTAACATGCAAGTCATATTTGACAGATAGAAATTGGATGATATTGCATAGACTAAGTAAAAGATTAAAGTAAGTCTTAGCGTAATATTGCACTTGAGGCAATACAAAATGACTTGCTTAACAGGCATGTTGAAAAGGCCTTTTCACAACTGCTTGCGTACATTACATCACATACACACGCGCGTAACCATCTCATCCACCTACCACTGTACAGGCTGTAGGTTGTGTAGAAAAGGCCGAAAACCACAGCTGCATTCAAATACCATGGTGCCAAAACTCCAGTAATCCACAGTCACAGTGTACGGCTTATTCTCAAAGAGCTCAGGTGCCTGGGGAAGACATGCACTTCATTAGATGTATCATTCCATTCATCCATTACTAAACTAGTTTAAAGACTGTCAATCTCTCAACTATGGGTTTTAATAATAGAACATACGTGTTCCTAAATAGCAGACTATATACCTGCTCATTGCACAAGATCAAGGTCAAATTACCACAACAATAAAAACACTGCCACCTAGTTGTGCAGATGCAGCTGTGGTAATATTAATCAAATATATTCCTCAACCCACTGGTGTAATGTCCCTCTATGTAGCTATAAATAGCCAATTCTCTACCTGCAAAATGATTTTGAGTGTACATGGCGTAAAATATACTTTATTTATATCAAGAAGAAATATACAGGAGGAAATGTATAATTAATGTTATTATTTCTTTTTATACATTTACTTTTATGGTGTATACTGAAATTATGCGTCTGTGGGAACTTACCAGATATTGGAGAGTGCCAACAAAAGATGTACACAGACTGCCTTGGTCCAAGTCTTTAGCATAGCCCAAGTCAATGATCTTGTGAACCATCTTAAAACAAAACAGAAAATAGGCATAAACATTACCTCCCATATAGAGAACATCTAGGACATAGTGAAGGGGAGAAAGAATAGAAAAAAATAAATAGATATGCATATACTGACGTTACCTTTCCATTGAAGTCTTGTAGCACTATGTTTTCAGGTTTGAGATCTCTGTGTATTATCTTGTTTTCGTGCAAATACTGGATGCCGGATCCTAGAAAACACAACAGTTGCATGCATTTGGCTTGTGTGAATGCTGTCAGAAAGCCATGTTGAGGAAAACAATATTAACAATATCAACAGTGTGCTAGCTTGAAGCTAGCCCACAATAATAATAATAATAATAATAATAATAATAATAATACCACTAGAGTACGATTAGTGTGCCCAATTATAAATGTGATTATGAGTCACACAGCGTTAACGGCTATTGCGGGTCACAGACTGTACACACCAACATCGTTGAGTAGTGACAACACCTCACTCTCTTTCAAGCCACAGCAATTTTCAGGTTTGCTCAGCATCTGTAAGACAAACACACATCTTTAGTATATACTGTACAACCTCCTGGACACACACACACACACACGATTTACTAATGACAAATCCTAATACCATTTGCTGTAGAGGATTTACCATTTAAGCATAACATAGTTAGCCTTGCAAGACCATCCTGATAATAGTGTCTCTCACACTTATAGGTGTGCTCAAATGCACATTATAATGAGAATAATAATGAAAACAGACATTTTTCTAAATAAGATCTATTAAGATTAGCATATTGTGAAGCCTGTGGTGATAATTATATAATGTGTTAAGATATGAGTCCCGGTCATAACTCACCTTTCTTAGGTCTCCCTTGGAGCAGTACTCCATGGCCAGCAGTGGAAGATCATTTAAGGCTATGTGTGTCATTTCCTTTGGCACATCTCGGGCTGTCACAACATTGATATGATTTAACCTGCACAATTAGAGTACAAACAAACAACATGGTCAGAAACATGCCAACATGTATGGATAATTAAGCAGATTTGCCGCAATAATAGACTAGAATATGTCACCATTCACAAATTATCCCCTGTACAACACCTAAAAGTCACACTTTCTATCTTATGACAAAATTCAGGTCTGGTGTTGCTTCCTGTTACATTTTATTGATGCTTGGATCTCCAACTGCCACACTGCACTTTTGTTACTGTGGTGAAGACATGCTGCCTAAATAATGATTCTGTAAGGACATGCACGTTACACCAGAAAGAGCCAAAATGTCTCACTGTAATACGAGTACAGTATGTGACAATGTCTCATGAATACCTCTAGATGCAGAATTAAATAGGCTAAGTAACAAAGCCACTCTCATAATATGAAGGTTGATAACACTAAACTATCAGAGTTAGATATTAATCAGCCCTAACAACTGGCATTAGGAAGTACAGATAAAAAAACAAGACAAACTTTTTCATGATCTGTATTTCTCTGCTCCATCTGTCCTTATTTCTTGGGCTCAATTCCAGGCGGCACATTTTCACAGCTATTTTTTCATTAGTTCCCTATAAATCGAAGAGCACACAATATGCAACATATAAACTAACCATCTTTAAAATAATCAAAATCAAAATACATCCAGGTTGTGAAAAAAATTCACAATTCTAGGTTAACATTACAAATGTGTTGAAGACTATAAGGGCAATATGTCCTTATATTTTGTTTGTCAGGTGCTTTTTATGTCACTGACTTTTTGTATTATTTCTGCACTGAGATTAAACTCACGTGATGTCGGTAAAGGTAAACGTGTGCAAAGCCGCCCATGCCCAACCTTTCCATTAATTCCCAGTCTCCGCAGTTTTGATTTTGCCTGAAGGGAGGCTTCTCCATGATGCCAACTGTAATAACAAATGCCATTACAACACGATACAGACATTAATAACCATATTGTGTATATCACTGTATTTACAATACAATTTTAAACCATATTAGCTCTCAAACTCAAATATTGACATGTTTTACATTATAGGCTCTCAAAATGAAACTACCGGTATAAGTAAATTAATTTTATATCCATAATACACAGCTAACTATCCATATATAATACAGCTAATGTCATCACAACAACGCTGTCAATGTAACGTTGTGAATATATATTACCGTCCTGTCTATTCCAGCGAGGAAATGTTTAGCAGGTCCAAAACGAATTATTCGCTATATATTAAGAAATATTGGAAGTTATGGTCGCTACGTCTGCTAATTAGCATTAGCATATCTGGGCTCAGTAGCCCTACTGCAGAAGATAGACGCAGCCATTTGCTAGCCACTTACTAGCATTAGGAAATACACGTTTTCGACAGCTAAAGAATGCCTCTTGTACTGTGACATGAGTCATTCAGACGAACGACAAGTATAACGTGATAAGGCACTTACTTTCTGTTTCTACGAAAATGTCATTAGCCGTTTCTTTCCACAAAACAACGGGATTACGATGGTCTTGTTGTCAGCTAAGACATGGATGTGTACTTTCCTAGTAGTGACGTCACCAGAAACCCGGCTGCTTATTGCAAGGAAACGGGGGCGGGTTTGATATTGGCTACAGTATGTGGTGTGCTGTAATGTGTAGCCTATTTTGCCTTGACATCCATTTTACTATTTGCATCATTCTCCTTTTCAATTAAAACAAAATGAAATGTACATTTAGGCTATATTGTTCTATGATATTGCCAAAGTAAAGTTTAACTAACATTTCAATATTTATAACAGCCAGTAGGCTATGCGTGTACTTAGAGGAAACTCATGCTCTCTCTCATTATTAAGGCTAATTATTCCACTACAGTATATTGTTTGTAAATTAGTTTTATATGTTTTAATAGGTAGAAATCCTAAATCCATAGGTTTCATCCATTGGTTTGTGTTTATATAATGCAATTCATAGTATGTGGCTTTATCTCTCTAGTAAATGTGCTGACTATCTGCATTAAAGAGAGACAAGAAGCAATACACCTTACCACTAGTAAAAAAGACACTATGTTTAAGCCTACATGAATATGAGTCCCTATGTGCAACTCACTTACTTGACTATACTTCTCTCATTGTATCAAGAATATATATTTTATAATTTATTGATATGATAGTCTACTTGTTTTCATATTGTGAATCATCCAGCCAACTGAATGCTGGATAGCTGGCCCTTTGGTTACTGAGTTTGGTTACTGATCTTGTGCAATTGGTAGCCTAACATTTCTAACGTAACTAACAGGTAAGCTACAGTATAATAACTTTTTTCAGGCCTATTGAAATGATAGATTCATGAAACCTTTGAAAACACTTTTATTTTTCTATTCCTCCCAAAAATTAGAATCTCACAAACAACATGAATTTAAACAAGGCCGTGACACATGTAGCCTACGTATAGCCTAGACCTAGAATGAACATTGCTTCACCTGCATCATAAAAAAAATAGAAAGAAAAACACACATATGGCTCAGACCCCCTACATGTAAGTCATTGTTTAATGAGTGGTCATTTCTCTAAAACACACCAGAGTAAACTGAATAAAACTTACCGAATGCTTCACTCATGTTGAGAAAAAATAAATATTAAAAAAAGCCATGACATACCACATATTCACCTTTCATGTAGGACTCTAAACTAGATATAAATTAAAGCAGATATATACGTATATCTCATGCTTTATATACATGTCACATTCACAAGTGAGGCTGGAGAGAGTGGACAATCACCAGATAATTATATGTTCAGGAAATAACTGCAGGTGTACTAAACAGTAGCCGACACTACCGCAGGGAAAGCCAACGTGTGCTTATAACATACAACAGAGATGGTAAGGTTGCAGAAGTGCAGCGCTGTCACTAGGGGAACCAGTGATTTCCACACAAACCAGATGCCACGGAGATTCTGCAGCTTCTTTGTGATGATGTCAGAGGCTAATGGCAATGAGTGGGAGAGAGGAGGGGTGTCCATGGAGATCTCAGTGAAACAGGCTCTAAAGAGCTGCTTTCCTTTCACACCAGACAGTCCTAACGGGGCGGTATACTGTCTTATACCATTGCTGTCTTGAACGCATGCCTCATCGGTTAATGAACAGAATGTGCAAGCGATGAAGCTGTCACTCGCATGAAGCCATTTCTGATATAGTTTTCATATAGTACCTAACAGCTAATGGTTCCCCTAGGCAGAGCATACATTCTCCTTATTGTAAGGATGTCTTGCAGTCATAGCAAAACAGGCTGCATTCGACAGATTGTCCACATTGCAACAACAGAGTCAAACAGACAAAATGAATACACCGCTGTAATGTCAATATTCATAACAGGCAAAAGACAGTATTGGGCCAGATTATAAATAAAACAGATATCAGTTAAATGTCAGGAGTGGGAGAAGCATTCTAGAAAGAAACAAGTTGTGGGGTGTGAGAGAGGAAATTATAAATAAAAGCCAAACAAACATGTGCTAAAAGGCCATGCAAAGGTCAAGACCAAACATTCAATTATCTGTCCTAAAGACTGTACAATTCAATTCAACTGGGCATACAGCCACAACCGAACAGACAAAGCTGGACAAACGCTGGAACTTACGTGGCACAACATAAAACTAGAATCATACAGCCACTTTAAACAGCCTTCCCTGACTGGCCCGCGTGGCCAAAGCATGCATACAGTGACATTTCCTTATAGCAAGATACACAGGTCAGTAACAGTATTCACAATTTACTGCAATGCCCCCAAACACCCCCCCACCCCAACATAACACTCTCTCCCACGCACACAAGACACACACCATTTGACACTGACAGTTTTCACAAACAAATCCTATCCTATAGCCCTACAATACCCATCCTCAAGTGGATAGGTTGCCACCTTGCTTTATGCAGTGCAGATGTAGCAGGTGTTCTTATGGCTGAAAAATTAACTGAATGTCGACAGCGCTCCCTGCTGGTAGGATGCTGGCACTGCAGCTGTTCAAGGTGGAGTTTTCAAGCCTGAGTAGAAAATGGCTAAACATCAGCAACGCAACATTACTGACTAGAAGACATGTTGGAGACAAATATGTTTACCTTTTCCATCATTAAAAATAAAACCAATATGCACATTGTGAAATGCAAAAATCATGCGGTAAATGTTTTCACCAGTGATTGTTTCTTGTCTTTCTTCCACACATCTTTAATAACACAAACCTGATGCAGTTTTTCATGCTATTAATTCATACATTTCCTTGCTATTTAATCATGATTTTCTCTACCCATCATAATGCAATAGTTTTAGATATATCCTTGATCACTTACTATTCTTACATACATACACTGAAAATCATGTAATACTAATTTTGTGCTGCTGGCTTTGTTACCATTTAAATAGACATTATCAGTTCAAAGTTAAAAGCTATGACAATCATTATGAAATCAACACATTTGTAACTTTAGGTACAAGAAAGGCCATCCCTATATGTACTTTATGGGCGTTCACAATAGTGTGTGTAATATATTGTAAATATACTGTCAGGTATTATACAATATAAGCATTCAACATTTACCCAGATATATACAGCATATCCCGTATGTTTACAATGAATATGGATAACATAATCCTTTATATTGATTATCTAATTTCATCATACACTTTGACATACTGTAGGTTACACAAGAGGAGTAGGTTTGACATCGACGAACAACTGTAAAATACCATAAAAACATTGAAAAAACGCAAACATTCAGGGTCTGCCTGGTGGGTTTCAGGGTTTATAAATGAAAGGTTATAAGTACGTGTAGATGTTACGTGTGGCTAAACGCCAGCATGAAATAAAAGGGCAATGCAACACATGTTAACTTGTGGCAGCTCTTAATCTGGCAGCCAAAACTGTAAAAAATTTTAAAAAAGCAAAAGACGAGCTGTGGTGGATGCAGGCATGCAGAATCACTTGAAAAAACTACATTCAGCCATGAAGGATAAAGAGAACTTAGCAGCACGCCACAGAACCGGAGCCAACGCATCAGAATCTAAAGCATCTGTTCCGGGGGAAGAGGGGTGGGGGGGAGAAGCAAAATAAGACGGCGTCCATCTTGCTGAGACGCAGTAAGATTAAGTACGGTACTCCTGTACGGTACGTGACGCTGTGGTGCACCGGGGAGTTTAGTGAGCTTCTGCGGACCGCATTCCAACCGGTTAGAACTCGTCTCTGACATCAGCTGAGCACAGAGGAGATGGAGTCGGAGAGAGAGGTGCCATGCCATTTCCTGCCCTCCCCAAAGATGCAGCATGTCCACCTCCTCCTTAGCCTGGACCCAATATACACCGCCATATGAACGTTAGCTCGTGGTCACCTTGACTTGACTTCAGATGTCTTTTAGAGTAACGTTCAGGAGCTACAGCCGTGCGCACGTCAAGCTCCCGCGTGGAATGTGAACACACCTCAGTGGCGTGGTGAAAAACAACGAGCTGCAGTGACTCGGCAAAAAAACTGGTGACCTGGTCGAGTCCAGCTGGTGCGTGGCGCCAAACCAAGGTCGCCACAAATCACACACGCTTCTCACCAGGTGAGAGTAGAAGAAGAAGACTGAGGAAGAGATGGGCTGGCGGGGGAGGTGCCCCTCGACAGAAGACCAGCAAAGACCCAAAAAAAACCCAACCTAAACCTCCTCCCCTTCCTGCACCGCGCCCCTCAGTACGACACCCCCCCCCCCCCTCCCCCTCCTCCTTCTCAGACCTTCTCCCTGCACCTGCCACCTCCCCCCACCCCCACCCCCTCCCTCCTCCGTGGCCTCACTTCTTGACGGCTTGTCGGTAGCTGTGTCGCTGACCCTCATGCCGCGGCTTGCCGCCCCCGCCCCCGCCGCTGGCCCCGCTGGCTCGGCTGCTGTCGCCCCCGCCCCTGGTGCTGCTGGCCTGGCTGGCCTGGCTACTGTCCTGCAGCGTGGGGCTGGACTGCGCCCTCTGCAGGCTGCCGTCCTCCAGCAGCTGTGACTCGAACGCTGACAGGTCCTCCTCGCCGCTGCGGATCTTGGCGCGCAGGAGCATGGCGTAGGTCCCGTACCGCGTTTTCTGGGGAAGGAGGAGGGAGGTGGGGGTAGGAGGAGGGGAAGGGGGGGGCGAGATAGGGAATGACATCATTCACAGACTTTAACAACCGAATGCTCCGCTGGCTTTCCCCCAGATGTACCCCGTGTACCTCCCCCCTCCCTTCACCCGCTGGCTAACCTCAAACTCCAGATACTCGTCCCGTTGGCGGTACTCGTCCAACTCGCGCCCTTTGACCTTGCGGTCGGGAGGATAGGAACGGAGCTCGGCAAGTTCAGTGGAGATGGAGCGGAATCGGGACTCGTGGGACTTGACCTGCTCCTCCTGCACGCATTCAACGACAATAAAGTACTGTGGGTTTTTTATATGGTCAAATGCACTGGTTTATTTATGGCCCTGTGTTAAGATATACTTCAGCACCCTTTAAATGGAAGATATCTTAACATTTCTCTGTACTAAATACATATATGGATTAATATTCTGGTGCTTGAGAATAGTAGCAAAGAGCAGAATGTCATATAGAGTCGCTATAAGCTAAGAAAGTTATACTAGAGAGAATAACATTTAACAGAGAGGTTCTAATGGACGGCACGTCCTCATTTGATTCGTTCCATGCAAGTCGATGGGGAGATTTCACCACAATATTGCCCATTATTTCTCTCTGGGAGCGTTCATGTGTATTTTGTGTGTATAACATGAATTCCCAAGCGCATACGATCTATCTGAGGCCAGGACTATATCTCTGCAGCAAACTGTTGTGAGGTAAATTCACATTGTCATTGTTTTCATGCATTGTAGATGTAGCTGCCTGGGCGCTGCTTACATCAGCCTCCACAGTAAAATGCCGTTGGTGACACACCCACTAATGAGACCTGCAGCGTTCCATTTTACCTCAGAGTGCTTTGACATGGTCCCTGGCAGCAATGGCCGGCTAAACCTCTTCTGGGAGCCGATGGCTGCTGGGAAAGGGGAGGCCGAGAACATGGCCGCCACCGTGTTGATCCGAGTGATCCATGACTGCATCTGCTCTGCGTTCCTGTGAGGTGTAGCACGCACGCACGCACGCACGCACACACGCACGCACGCACACACACACACACGCTTACTTTCCATGGTGTGTGCTCACGTGCACACGCAGCTAGCTTCCAGCGTCAACGGGAACGCAGACTAGCTGATGATAAAATAAATGACTTTGCAGCCAATTAATCAAATTAAGAGGAAAGTCGGTTGTACGTTGACAGAGCAATTAGCAGCCCATGGGAATAATCCCATTGAGACAGACTCCCCTGCTCCAAGTCCCCGATGAGATCAGAGACAGAGAGAGAGAGAGAGAGAGAGAGAGAGAGAGAGAGAGAGAGAGAGAGAGAGAGAGAGAGAGAGAGAGAG
>JAODLL010000755.1:0-13740 GCA_026546735.1 Forbesichthys agassizii | reverse complement strand
GTCTACAACCCACACAAGTGGCTCAGGTAGTGCAGCTCATCCAGGATGGCACATCAATGCGAGCTGTGGCAAGAAGGGTACTGTGTCTGTCAGCGTTGTGTCCAGATCATGGAGGCGCTACCAGGAGACAGGCCAGTACATCAGGAGACGTGGAGGAGGCCGTGGGAGGGCAACAACCCAGCAGCAGGACCGCTACCTCGGCCTTTGTGCAGGGAGGAGCAGGAGGAGCACTGCCAGAGCCATGCATAATGACCTCCAGCAGGCCCCAAATGTGCATGTGTCCACTCAAACTGTCTGAAACAAATTCCATGAAGGTGGTATGAGGGCCTGATGTTCACAGGTGGGGGTTGTACTTACAGCCCAACAACGTGCAGGACATTTGGCATTTGCCAGAGAACACCAAGATTAGCAAATTCTCCACTGCCGCCCTGTGCTCTTCACAAATGAAAGCAGGTTCACACTGAGCCCATGTGACAGGCGTGACATGGTCTGGAGACGCCGTGGAAAACGTTCTGCTGCCTGCAATATCCTCCAGCATGACCGGTTTGGAGGTGGGTCAGTAATAATGTGGGGTGGCATTTCTTTGAGGGGCCGCACAGCCCTCCATGTGCTCGCCAGAGGTAGCCTGACTGCCATTAGGTACCGAGATGAGATCCTCAGACCCCATGTGAGACCATATGCTGGTGCGGTTGGCCCTGGGTTCCTCCTAATGCAAGACAATGACCTCATGTCGCTGGAGTGTGTCAGCAAGTTTCAGTTTGCAAGAGGAAGGCATTGATGCTATGGACTGGCCCGCCCGTTCCCCAAACCTGAATCCGATTAAGCACATCTGGGACATCATGTCTCGCTACATCCACCATCCATGCCACGTTGCACCACAGACTGTCCAGTAGTTGGCGGATGCTTTAGTCCTGGTCTGGGAGGACATCCCTCAGGAGACCATCCGCCACCTCATCAGGAGCATGCCCAGGCGTTGTAAGGAGGTCATACGGGCACGTGGAGGCCAGACACACACTACTGAGCCTCATTTTGACTTGTTTTAAGGACATTACATCAAAGTTGGATCAGCCTGTAGTGTGGTTTTCCACTTTGATTTTGAGTGTGACTCAAAATATACTCTCATATCCAGACCTCCATAGGTTGATACATTTGATTTTTATTGATAATTTTTGTGATTTTGTTGTCGGCACAATACAACTATGAAAAGACGAAAGTATTTCATACGATTAGTTTATTCATTCAGATCTAAGATGTTATTTTAGTGTTCCCTTTATATTTTTTGAGCCGTGTAGTTAATTCTGCATTACAGAAAAGAACTAAAATATATCGATAATATAGTAAAATCCAAAAATGTCCAAGGTTAATCCAAAAGTGTACAAATACAGCATAAATCATACGGTATACAGATACATTTACAAATGTGTTAGTGTTTCGATATGGCAATGCTTAAAAAAACACTTTGTCACTCAAGGACTATATACATATAGTATAATGTTTATAGATAAAAATAATCTAAAATACTATCTTCTAATTTAAAAAGCATAGCATTGTATGCATATAAAATGTACTTGATATGTAGTGATGTGACAGCCCTACACATTTTTGTTAGACTCAAATTATTAAGCAATCACATGTATACGATTTGTACATCGGTTTGAAAAACGTTGAAGACATCTGGTGTAAGCTATTGAAGTCTTAAATAAAGTAAATTGATTTTCATTAGAGCGCCCCCTGTGGCCAAATGTGGACACTATTGAAATTAAAATATAAAGAATATTCTTTAAAAACACTGATAAAAGGTGTAGTAAGTTAAAGGTTGAGAACTTGATCAGACTAGTTAGAGCGCCACCTGTGGCCAAATAGGAAAGTTATTGAAACTGAAAACTTACAAACAAGCTTGAAAGAAACAGTGAAAGATATTTTGGAAAAATAAAAGGTGTAGTAAGTAAAGGGTTGGGTACTAGATCAGATAAGCCTAGTTAGAGCGCTCCCTGTGGTCAAATGTGGAAGCTATTGAATTTGAAAAATTAAAAACAAGCTTGAAAAAAAGATATTTGGAAAAATAAAAGGTGTAGTAAGTAATTGGTTGAGTACTTTATAAGATAAGCCTAGTTAGAGCGCCTAGTGTTGCCAAATGTAGAAGCTATTGAAGTTTAAATGTAAAGAACATTCTTTAAAAATAGTTAACTATATTTTGTAAATATAAAAAACATAGTATATTGATCAGATTCAAATAGAGCATCCACAGTAACCTAATGTTAAAGCCATCTATTTTTAAACCATTATTTTTAAAAACACATTAAAAGATATTTTGGAAATATAAGAGGTGTAGTTTGTATAAGGGAGGGCACTTAAAAATATGTCTAGTTAGAGTTTAAAAAATGTCATATGCAAAAGCTATTGAAAATTATAAAACAGATATTTAAAATTAAAGTAAATGTCTATTTTAAAATCTAAGATCCTCAGTAGTTTCAGGAGAGGCTCATAAAAAGCTAGTCATACTACAGCAGTCCCCACAGAATACTGTAGAAGCTATTGCATTTTAAAGCATAACATAACAATAATACAATAAAATAATAATATATATTATAATATTTTCACACTTAACTATTTGTAAATGCGTTTAAATTGTAGATGTCGTAGTAGTAGAGGTCTTCATACTAAATATTTCACTGTTTGACCTCTCAGTCATTTGGATGCAGAGATAATTAGTTTTAAATTTAGTCACTATGTAATTGTGTACGGTCCCTTAGTCGCAAGCGCTCGCTATCTTCGCCTTTTTCACGTTTACAAGCCATCTTCCTTTTCACAGGACAGATATATAAAAACAAAGCATGTAGCTTACGCTCCTCAATGAGAGTAACAACAGTTTTGCCATCTTAAAAAGATATTGACGCGCAAAGTTCGAATGTCGAATATAAAACCAATTTTACCTAAGTAGGCAGCAACTGTTACGAGGTCACTTATAGTAGAAAATGGGTAAGCGACTGTTAACAGAGGGGTCTCATTATACTTTCAACAAGGTTCTTTGACTTTTAAGCCCACTAGCAGTTAAATTGAATAAAATGTGCCATAATTTCCTTGTGTAGCATACATACATATACTATTACTGAATTAATAAAGGTATTTGATAAGCAGCCATCAGCTATTCAAAAGCATTGTTTGTGAATGCCACCACCATGAACAAATGTGGTTCATATATTCTATATGAGGTGCTAAACGGTGGTGTTAGTGGTTCTTTACAGTGGGCCACCCTAGAAGAGAGCTCTGCCCTGTTTTAGATGCATTTAGGACCGGATCAAATGTATTGATACAATACATTTAGTTTGGCTGTCTGAACCTGCATTTATTAAACAAGCTTTTTTGACTTTCTACAAAACAACCTAGTATCAGCAGACGGTAGCCTAATCCAAACACAGGTAGTCTCAGGTTGGAGGACAGAATCACAGGCAGGAAAACCCGGTAAAACTGAAAACATGGCAAGGTTACAGCCTGACACATGGCCCCTAATATTCCGATTTGGAATCGGAACAGAGTCCCAAACCGAAAGAGATTTCATTCGGATGCAAAGGGGTAGTATATGAACTGTTCCATAAACCGATTGAAAGATTATACCATTGAACCCGATTAGCCTACTTTCTGGTTGCGTTAATGCGCAATGGCCATATGCTATGACTATAAACTTTATGCTACTGTTTTGTGAATGCCGAACAAATACCAGGCAGGTGGACACAATAAGTGCAAGTACATCAGTAGAGTGACGTTTAAAGAGTAACTGCACCCTAAAATGTGAGTTACGTAATACAACTGAACTGTGATGCTACACATCAATGCTGGTTGTTGTTGTTAATAGCTCTAAACGTCATATCTGCTTAAAGATCCCCCAAGGACCTGGCTGGCTACATGTGTGCGTCCTGTGACACTTGTGTGCCAATCAAAGTTAAATGTTGACGCACTCCAATCAGAGGTGGGCTCTAGTAGCTCCCACAGCCCCCGCCCTTTTTTGGGGAAACCGCTGCGCCAGGAGTTTCTTGAAAGCCACGCTCATTACAAAATGAGAGAGGGAGTGAAGGAAACTGAGCAGTCCACCCCCCCTACCTTTTTTATATTGTACGTACGATATTGCATTTCATAACACCGTGCATTGAAGTGTGTGATCTGTAGGCCTATAACTTGCTCTGTCCAAGAGTCAGGTGTGTGTGTAGGTGTGTGTGTGTGTGTGTGTGTGTGTGTGTTAGCTCTTGTCATTGGCTTGTCCATTATACTACTGCTGATTCACCTTGTATACCGGAATGCTGTGCTACTCCCCGTTTGACCTCTGTGCCAAGGTCAGGTGTCCCCACACAGTGCTGTGTGTGTGTGTGCGCCTGTGCGCTGTTTGCTTTGCTTCTCTCCTGGTTGCCTGAGAGAGTCTCCACAAGGGACAGAGGGGCAGCATGGTGGCAGCAGTAGCAGAGGGTAAACACAGCTGCTCAACATGAGAAATTACAAACAGAAAGAGTTGGATATGAATATTTCTAAATAAGATGCCACCAAATGACAAAATGTTCACATTTTCATCAAGTTCTACAGATGGATTGCTAAGGGGTTGACAGCGGTCTGTATTTATATACTTACGTCATGGTGTCATAATGACTAACGTTTCTTTAAATATTGTTGTCCGTGCATATTGTATCCTAGACGAAAGGCAACCAAACAACGTCGGGTTATAAAAAATTAAAAAAAATTTACAACAAGCTTTTGATACATGCGTTCTTGACATTAATAGAGACCTGAGACTAGACTGAGGTTTACCTATAGCTCCTTACACTGTAATTCCCTACTCTGTGTACGTACCAAATAATGGCTAAAACCTGTGAACCGTGCTATAGACTGTGCGTGACCTTGGCAACCACAGCCTTAGCTAGTCTGTTGAATTAAGTTGATAAGGACCTGCAATATGTATTCTTGTTGTGGCGGGCATTGTGCTCCAGTGTAAGGAAGTACAGGCTGCGTATTTTACCCTTTTTGCTAGCTAAGCACGCTGTGTACCGCCTGGGATGTCCAAGCACATTGACACACTGCTGAAAAGCAGAGATGACAAGGTAAGCGGAGATGGGATTGTGTGTGTGATTGCACAGACAATATGGCAGGCCTTGGAGATTACGGCTTTGCCTCACTCTGGCTACTAGCCCTCTCTCCACTAGAGGATCTCGGCCTGGTGTTTGGCGGTAGATGACCCGCTATCACGCTGGGCACACTGTCGACCGTTGGAGCGCTGCCTAGTTCTGACTACCAGAATCGCGTTCCTCCGGTTGCTTGAGTTAACCTCTGACCTACGTTGGGCCTTGGTGTTGACATTGCGGCGTGTTTGTGTGGGTAACTTCTACCGCCAGTGTGTACAGCATGCAGTCAGGTTTGCTGTTGGCTAAGAAAAGTTCTTACCCACATGGTCCTGTGCGTGTGATATCCCTGCTAATATGAACCTCATTATGTTGAAATCACCGCAAGTCGTTCTGCTGCGGCGTCATGCACTTTTAACAACGTTCCAAAAGTAGATACAACTTGACGGAAAGCTCAAAAACGCCTGCAGAGATTAACAGACTAATTGATGCTTAAGAAACTTGTTTTCCCAACCTGGGCATCTATTTGTTACGATGCATCTTCCACTTTAATGCTGATTCACCGTTCTCTTGCCATCTCCGGCTTCCCCACACGGACGGACTGACTGGTCTTCTGAACGTATCATGAGAGTCCCCCGGCAGCCATGCTGTTCAATGATCTGTTGGTACCTCTGTGCCAGGCTGTGTGTGCCAGCAATCCCCCCCCCCCCCCAACCAATCTTATACCCCAGCTGTCTGCCTTCCTTCCTTTAACATACTCCTCATTGTCGTATGGCCGTGCACCAGAGCCGATCTCGTTCTCCCCTGTATCACACGCACGCACGCACGCGCGCGCACACACACACACACACACACACACACACACACACACCAATTTGCATCATGAGGAGGAGGGAGGGAGTGGGCTTCAATCAATTATCAATTCCAGGACACACCCCCCTCCCACCTCCATACCTCCACTTTAACACCACCCCCCCTCCTGAATGCCACGTTTAAACACAGTAGCCCCTCTGTGTTTTTGTTAGCCTGTATTACTTTGGTTACGTATGAATAATGAATGGAGCTGCAATGACGGGATGTGCCAATAATGTAGTCATTTTAAGGTTGGGCAGCTGAGGAAACATGGCTTTTTAAAAATACCTACAGTGTACATGTGTTTGTGTAAACTCTTTGAAAACATTTTCTTTTACGTTCGTAGTAGAGGCAGGATGGTCTAGTGGCCTGGGCGTTGGGCACCCAGACGAAAGTTCGTGGGTTTGAACCCCGGTGGTTGGTTGCGCCTTGCAATCACAGCAATGTGTGTGGTTGTGTGTGTGGTTGTGTGAGGCAAAATACTGTAAAGCGCTTTGAGTGGCAGGAAGGTAGGAAAAGATTTACCATTTAGAGGAGTTCTAGGAACTGGGGTTACACGAGATGAGGTAGAATTAGACGCAGCAGCGTAGTAGTAGTAGTTTACTTATGGTGAAATGGA
Organism: Forbesichthys agassizii; assembly: GCA_026546735.1. NCBI lineage: Eukaryota > Metazoa > Chordata > Actinopteri > Percopsiformes > Amblyopsidae > Forbesichthys > Forbesichthys agassizii. The sequence goes on along the minus strand of JAODLL010000755.1, from coordinate 7,167 downwards.
GAGGCACACATTGCACAACATGCTAATGATGTCTTCATTGTAAAACGGTATTTTGAAATTTACTTTAACTTATTAATCGGTTTGGCCCACTGCTGGTTATGGTTAAATGCAGAATGTCAGAAAGATGCAACAAAATAATTTTGAGATGTTTTATTTTTTGGTCATTTTCATGTTGAAGTGTTTTGTAAACAACTAGAGGTGACCATTTTTTGACCTATATGGTTTGTGTGAACTAGTCCTAACAAACGCATGTATTGTTTCAACGGTGAAAGGCAGGATGACATTGATTCTATTCCTGCAGTGTCTGGAATTTTGTAACGGACTTCCTGCAATCTGGCCATAGTCCCGATTGTGGTCTGAATGACCTTGCACATTGTGTACACTTGGTGTACGTAACATGCATGCATTAATGTTCAGAGGTTAGGGGGGAATTATGACAATCAAATATTTTGCAGAACATTGCATTGCATTTTCCTGTTGTTTTTGTCAGCTTTTATTATTGTTTTTTATTTATTTTTGTGCCATTTATTAGAAATACTTTGCTACACCAGTTATGATTATGATGAGCGGACTGCAGTGTAACCTGACACAACAAAGTGTAAAGTATCTTAGCATAGCTCTCATCAGAGACTCAGAATAACATGCATGACAGTTTAAAGATTTTGCATATCTGTTGATTTCCTACTATCAGTTGAGCTAAACTGGCTTGACTTGCTTTGCCAGATTGCCTAGTAGTCGAAGTTCAGTGATTTTATTTGTTTTTTGTTTTGAGTGATATCTTTTCTGTTGCTTTGTTTCATTTAGTAAACACTGGGATAATATTGAATATAAGTCTACTATTGGTACCAAGGTAGCCCCCTTAACCTGCACACTTGTGTCAAACGCTCTTAACTTTTGCATTTTTACAGTATTGCATGACATGTAGTCTCAGCTTATGTCTATCGCACCACGTCATGTCAACAATAGGTTTTCTTTGGCTGTTAACATTGTCACGCTCAAGTCTACATAGTATGTAATAACAGTACAACGCTAGTGCACTGATGTATTTACCTACTCATTTTGGTCAGGTTTATTTTAATGCAGTAAGGCGGGCTCTGCTAGACCACATGACGTGCTGCTGAAGTCATTGGAGTTAGGTCATTCTTAGTAAGGGCTTTGGGGCCGTTTCAGAAATATGGAATGTTAATGAGAGGTTATTTTTGTTTTGTGTTCATTGACTATGTTTGACCTATTTAAGACTGCACTTGGAATGTGGTTTACAAACTTTACATGCCTCATCTACAATGTTGGGTCACACCCAATAAAACTGCCTAACTGGGAATTTAAAGTAATTCAAATCAAATGCGCGTCGTAATTTAACTTTTAACTTTTATTTTAATAAGTTGCTTTCCTTAAATAGCTGTTGTTACTCAACAGTCTAAATATTAGAATTAGCTTAACGTTGCATTACGTTTCCCATGATGCACCTGGGCGGTTTGTTTTGTAATGCTGACACAGCCGGTTGGGTGTAGCCATGTCTGTCTGCCTAACTACTGTACGTCATGGGACTTGTAAAGCCGGGGCGTGGTGGAACAACGTCTGCTTGTTTCCGGGATCATTAAATGCAGTGTAAACAGACCAGGCATACACACCAACAGAAAACAGAAGTGTCACCTTTTTCATAATGTTGGGTGGAATTAAACATCGCTCTTAGAGACAGGAGCATACTATACGTAGCTCAAAGAACATTATTATTATTATTATTATTATTATTATTTTATTAAAGGTATTGTAAGACAATACACGTCTTTTCAAATTCACCAAATATTTCCTGGCTATCTTAGCGTTCTAATCTACGCATATTTTCTACACAGCCCTGGCACTGTAAATCGGAACATGAACAAAGTGGCGAACACCGTGGTGAAACACAATGCCCTTGGCTTCACAATGCATTTAAATGTGTGCGGCGGGTTTTGATTTGAGCTTAAAGTTGACAAGCGTTCCCCAGACTGACTGTCTCACCGGCAACTGCCTTTTAAGCATGTTTTCTCTGCCTTCTCTTCCAGCTGAGCAGCATCAGCAAAGCCATCAACTCCACCGAGACACCTGTGAAGGAGAAACATGCACGCCGTATCCTTCTGGACAATAATCAGTTACCTTATTTTCAGAAACGGAAATAAAACAATACTCAATATTATTGTTTGGGTGCAAATAAATCCTAATGTACACACGGTCAGAGGTGATGTAAGCTCATTGTTTTGCATGCCAGTTTTGTCTAGATTTAATTGGATGAACTAATGAATGATCCATGTCCGTGGGTAAAAGTATGATGTGATGAAAATGAGCGGAAATACGATACAAAGATGTTGTTGGCTATTTTATCTGTGGAAATGAGGTCAGGAAGTCACCCACAAAAACAACGCAAACGGCCTATTGTTTCAGTTGGGGAAATTAGTTAAATGCCAATGATCGGGTGAGTTTGAACCTCACCTTACATCCAACTGAAAAGACACCGGCTTCAACCACAGCGCAAGTTCTGGACACGCATCGAGGAATGAAAGCAAATGGCGCTGCTAATCTGCCGTTTGCTTTCAGTGGATTGTTGCTGTAAAACCAGCCATGTCCCGAGTTCACGGGAAGCTCTGTGTGCCCGGTGTACCCATGACACGTTGTCAAGCAAAAATGGAACTGGCCTCTTAAGTGGCCGTGCCACAAAAAACATTTTGCTGTGGAGGCTGACATAGGCAGCGCCAAGGCGGCTAAATCTACCATGCATGGCCTGAAACAAAGTCTCTTTACCCCAAATCAGTTTTCTGCACAAATACCGTTGTGGTCTCAGATTGATCGTAGGTACTTGGGAATTAATGTAAAATATAGTTAAGAAACCCTGTATTGCCCCCAGAAAGTCATAATGGGCAATATGATGGTGAAATATGCGGACCTCCCCATTGACTTGCATGGAACGCTGGGTTGGGGAAAGCCCCCCCCCCCCCTCGCTCCAAAAACCGAATGAGGAAGTGCCGTCCGTTGAACCCTCTCTGTTAAATCTCCTTAACGAGCGCCGACAGGGATCATCCTGGGGACCTACAGGGAGAAGGGGGCGTACACCTTCTGGTCCTACGCCCTGGGTCTCCCCTTGTCCAGCAGCTCCATCCTCAGCTGGAAGTTCTGCCAAATACTCCATAAAGTGCTGCGGGACGGCCACCAAAACGTAAGGGCTCGCTCTTCCAGCGGAGAGCGACGAATGTTCTGACCACTATGTAGTAGTTGCAGGCTCATAATCGGGGAAGGGGGGGGGGCGGATATGTTTATCTACTTGTGTTAATGTGATCTTTTCTCTTGCATTTCTGCTGCAGAGTCTCCAGGACTGCTTGAGACATCACAGCACTCTAATTGAGATTGGAGCACTGTGGGTGAGTCTGCGCTTTAGAACTTAAACACTTTCTTTTAAAAATAAATTGTTTGAATTTCCTGTCATAATCTTTGCAGAAGATAATACGTATAATTATCATTATTTGCTTTGTTAATTTCCGTGTATTTTTTTATGTGTATAATACTATGGAATGTACATACATTGTCTACAAATGTACTGTGAACATATGAATAGAGCATGTAATAATATCTGGCGATGTTGGCAGTATTTACATTTTAAGATACAGTAGGCATTTGGAAATGACTAGATAAATGCCCTGGTGATTGTTATCAGTCGTCCATGGCCTTCACATAATCAATCTCAGTCCAGAGAAAGATGAGAGTAAAGCGATTGGTCTAAAGATGGACATGACATTTTATGAAGCTCAGCCCAGTGCTAATTCACTCTGGTGGTTTCCAGGGCAACCTCCATGACAGATATGGACAGCTGGTGTCTCTGTATACTAAGCTGCTCTGTACAAAAATGGAGTTTCATGCGAAGGTAAGATCACCCATTGTTGTTGTATTGTGTGCGTCAGTCGAGGCCCAAAAAGTACCGGAGTGCTTTAAGTATGGATTGGGGACAATGTTCTTCAGCATAAGCCATTTGAATCCAGCTTATTGTAATTGTAAGCATCACTTTCTACCAGAAACGGATGCTGTTGCAGTATATTATTGCTGGTCGCCTTTAGAAGATGTCCTCAATAGATTAAATTGGCCTTAGGACAAATATTAGTGTCCCTGCGCTGTGTGAACAAGCGTGTTGAGTGTATGAACAATAACTCGGATTATTAAGCGGATTTGTGTTGCTGTCATTTCAAAATGGCCGCTGGCAGTAACGCACCATTAATGTGCATGAAATGCAGCATTCAGAAATTCGAACCAACCTGGAGGTCACAGATGAGGTCCTAGAGCGTACTGCAGGAACGGACATCAATAATGTGTGAGTGTCCTTTTCCTTTAATACAGATGTGTGTGTGTGTGTGTGTGTGTGTGTGTGTGTTTCTTCCTTAACCCTAATTCTCATCCCTGTTCGTACGACACGCATGCAAGCCTCTATATATGAGCCTTGTGCTGCTTTTGGTTCATAGGGACACACCATTGAGTCCAAGTGCCCCCCCCCCCTTTTTGTTTTTTAAACTAACAAGGGTATCATCTTTTCTCCTGTAGGTTCCAGCTCAGTGTGGAGGTGTTTGATTACATGGACGTGGAGCTGAGGGTGGCCGAGACGGGTAAACGGGACCTTTTTCTTACCTTGCCTTTACTCCATTCAGTAACACGACCTGACCTACAGTATAGGGCTGTATCCTGCTGACATGATCTATTAGTGTGCCATGGGCTACTTTTAAAAAACAGAAAAGAGAAGGTTTATTTTGACTACTTGTTTGTTGGCCCTTCTTAACTCTCTCTAATGCTCTCTAATGTTTATATGTCTTGATAGACAAACATTGCATTTGCACAGCTTAAAAGGCAATAGTCAATGTTATTTTGAGCCACGTACATTTTACCACAAAGCACAACATGATTTACCAGGGCTTAAAAGGGGCCATATCCTTCATTATTTTTAACATGGTTGCCTCCTTTTTTGAGCTGAAAATTCATATTCATTTGGTGTTCTGGAAATTAAACTCGCCATCGCTGGGACAAATTTGAATGGCATATTTTACACTTACATTTTTTCCAGACTTTCAGCTCAAATGTCTTATGATAAAACCTGTTTAATTCTATTATAGTTCGATTGATGGCCTTATCGTAGGTCACTGCCAATCACTGTGCAAACCGCCCTATTCCGGACGGCGTCTGGTCGCCTGGTGTATTTCTAAAGGCCAATGTATGCTTCTGCGTCTAAGCTAAGATGTAACCTACAGACGACGCAACTGTCATTTGGATGCATATGCCCATGCTTTGGAATTGGGGATCTTAATAACCTCCTCCTGTACATGCACACACTGTCCATTTGACAGTCCTGAGTTTCGTTGGAAAGAAGTTTTACAAAGTGTATATATTCCTTGCTATAACGTGTGTGCGTGTGTTCCAGTGATTCGGCAGCTCAACACGTCCATTGCCATCTCCACCCTAGCGGCGGGCCAGTGCCGCCTTTCCCCGCTAATCCAGGTCATCCAGGACTGTAGTCACCTCTACCACTTCACAGTCAAGCTCCTCTTCAAGCTGCACGCCTGTAAGAACAGCAAGTCACCAACTGTCGCTACAGAAATGTTTATGCTGTTTTTATATGCCATTTAAAGGTGGAGACAGCGACTATAAGCTAATACACTTTGTGAAATCCGGGCAAATATCTTCTCACGGACTGCTATTCTGTTCTGTGTGAGACAGAACACACACACACACACACACACACACACACACTATCCTAGGCTTGGCAACTTGTGTTTAATGTGTAGGGGGCGTTCAAGTAATTTTTTGTTTTGCTAGAGCTCCAATACAAATCATATTTCTCCAGAATCAGTCTGGACTCTTAAATCTTTTGAAAATTCACCATGCATGATGTCTGCGTAAATATTGACCATGTGTATCTAAAGCTTTATTTGTGGAGTATTTTGTTAGCTTGTTCTATTATTGTGGCATCTAGCCTGGTAAGGCCATCCTGATTCTGCGATTCGCTCTGCTTTGCATATCAGTCTGGAAACACTCAATGCAGATTAGGTGTTGCCAGTTATCATCATCAGCAAGTGGTTGGACCACCTTTTAACCAATCAAAACACAATCCAAACAGGCGCCGATTGAATTGCTGTTGGCACCAACTGAACTACCACTTAATGGGCCAATATATGCAACTAGCTGACAAATGGTCTTGAATTGAGACGTGAACTCAAAGTTCAAAGAGGCTGAGCTTGCAAAATCAGGTGTTTTGTTTTCAGTGTTCGACATGTAAAAGATCATGGCTCCAAACAAGGCGCATGTTTGTCTTTCAAATCATTTGGTGCATATCACAAACAGTGTTGCAGTAACATGTAGCTAGCATTAGTGTAGCATCTTTTCTGCATACTGTATCACAAGCAAAGGTACTACTACAGTAACATAGTGCTGCGTTTGTCATTTCAGGTCTCCCAGCTGACACGCTACAAGGTCACCGTGACCGCTTCCACGACCAGTTCCACAGGTGAATGCGGGGCCCCGGGCTACATGTGAATGAGCGCCAGGGCATTCACTACAATGAAACACGATCCAGCCTCGCCCTTTTCAACCACATCACTTTGCGCTGATGCAAATATTCTCATCACAACCGCCCATCCCCCAGCCATTATAGTCTTCCACGGTCCTGGGAAAAATGTGTCTGACCTGCTGAGGACAACTACAATGATATCAATGGTTAACAGAAGTAATAGTGTAGCGGTCTCGGTGTCTATCTGCTGCAAACTTACCACTTATTAAGAATATGGAAATGTTAACAAAACACACTTAAAGGAGTTAGAACTCTCCCAGAATCTGAAATGGTGCACAAAAAGGACAGGTGAATAAGTGGCGGATAGTAAGAGAATTAGCTTTGAACAACCAAAATTATAACAAATGAATGAAACTGTTAATTTGACGGTACTTGTTTGCATGATCGTCCCACAACAGCCTAAAGACGTTCTTCAATAAAGCCAGAGACATGCAATACTTCAAGAGGCTCATCCAGATCCCCAAACTGCCTGATGTAAGAGAGCTCAACGTCTACAGTAAAACACCTTGTATGGTTCTGGTTCCTACCTCATTGTTTGGGGGGGGGGGGGGGGGGGGGGGGGGGGGGGGGGGGGGGGGGGGGGGGGGGGGGGG
>JAODLL010000754.1:0-13740 GCA_026546735.1 Forbesichthys agassizii | reverse complement strand
GGTTCGGTGACCGTTTGCAATTTATCACTAAGCGCTGAAATGGTAGAACTGTCGATATGTCGCCTATAATATAATTTGTTATCCTTCTGCACGCATTTGAATGAAAATTAGAATTTAATTAGATAATGGTCAGACAATGATGAGGTATATGGTAATATTTCCACATTACAGACGTCTATGCCTTTTGACTAACACAAGGTCAATAGTATTACCATTTGTATGCGTTGATTCATGTATTTTTTGCGAAAAACTAAAACACTGGCGGCATCCAGCGGCTGGAACGACCCAGCCCTCCGTACCGCCTTCGGACAAGGGCTGCGAGTGGAGGTACGGATGGAGCTGGCGTATGTTTCGGGGGATCTGGCGCTGGATGCGTACATTGCCAGAGCGATCGCGATAGACGGGCAGCTCTGCGAGCGTGACCGACTAGGTCGGCGTACCCCACTTCTCCCCCATGGTTCGAACACCAAACCGAAACCCATGGAGCTGGGAGGCGTGAGGCTCTCAGCGGAGGAACGGGAACGCCGGAGTCGTCGGGGCTTGTGCATGCACTGTGGCGAGGGGGGGCACCTCCGCAAGGACTGCCCACACACCAAGCCAGAAGTACTCACTCCCATGTAACATCAGCCTTGATCGACTCCGGTGCCGCGGGGAGCTTCATTGACCAGGCACTGGTGTCCACACTGCAGTTGCGCATGCAGGTTGAGGTCCCCGATTTCCATCAGGGCGCTAGACAGCCGGCCCGTTGGCAACGGCAATATCACCCACGCCACCAGGCCGCTTTCCCTGACTATGAACGGTTGCCACCGAGAGAGACTGGAGCTCCTGGTGCTGTCATCGTCCCTCCATCCGATCATCCTGGGTCTCCCTTGGCTTTAACGGCGTGACCCACAGATCTCTACTACGTAGCCGAGGCGCTGGAGCAGGGACTGATCCGCCACGCCACCTCTCCAGAGTCCTCAAGCTTTTTCTTCGTCGGGAAGAAGGACGGGGGGCTTCGACCATGTATCGACTTCAGGGGACTGAACTCCATTACCACCAAGTACAGGTACCCCATGCCCCTCGTCCCGTCAGCCATCGAGCAGCTAAGAGGGGCGAGGCACTTCACCAAGCTGGACCTCCGGAGTGCCTACAACCTCATCCGAGTCCGGGAGGGAGACGAATGGAAGACAGCCTTCAGCACCATGTCGGGCCACTATGAGCCCTTTGGACTGGCTAATGCCCCAGCCGTCTTCCAGTCGTTCATGGTCGAGGTGTTCCGAGACATGTTGGGGAGGTACGTAGTGGTCTACATCGATGACATCCTGATCTACTCCCCAATGGTCTCAGAGCACATGGCTCACATGCGTGCTGTGCTCCAACGTCTGCGGCAGCACAGGCTCTTCGTCAAGGGGAGAAGAGTTCCACCAAGCCGCCGTTTCCTTTCTGGGCTACTGAATCACTCCGGAGGGTGCAAGCATGGAGGAGCTAAAGGTGAAGGCTGTCCAGTCATGGCCAGTCCCCCAGACCATCAAGGAGCTGAAGCGATTCCTGGGCTTTGCCAACTTTTACCGCCGGTTCATCCAGAACTACAGCACCGTGGCAGCCCCCCTCACGTCGTTGCTGCAAGGCAAGCCTCCGCGCCTCCGCTGGACCTCGGAGGCCGAAGGAGCATTCAGGGACCTCAATAGATGTTTCACCACCGCTCCTCTCCTCGTCTACCCGAACCCCCTGAAGCCCTTCGTGGTAGAAGTCGACACCTCCGAAGTCAAGGTGGGGGCAGTCCTCTCCCAGCACCGTGGCAGCCCACCACTGCTACACCCATGTGCCTTCTTCTCGCGGAAGCTGTCGGCTGCGGAGAGAAACTACGACGTGGGGGACCGAAAGCTACTGGCGGTTAAGTTGGCCCTGGAGGAGTAGAGACACTGGCTGAAGGGCGCCCGGGAGACGTTCACCGTGCTCACAGACCACCGGAACCTAGAGTACATCCGTGCGGCCAGGCACCTGAACCCTCGCCAGGCCCCGTGGATGGACTTCTTCGCCCTTTTCCAGTTCACCCTCACGTACCGACCCGGCTCCAAGAACAACGAGGTGGACGCACTCTCACGCCAGCATGAGGGGGACCTCGTCCCTTCAGTCGTCGCCTCCGTGATCCCACCGTCCTGCCTGGTGGGTCCTGTCGACTGGGACGTCAATGCAGAGATCCGGAGGGCGATCCGACGGGACCCGCCGCCAGCGAACTGCCCACCGGAGAGGACCTATGTCCCCCAGAGAGTGCGGAGCCGGTTGGTGACCTGGGCTCACCAGACACCAGCCACTGGACATCCGGGGGTGGACCGGACAGCGGAGATACTTCGGGCGAAGTACTGGTGGCCTGGGATGGGAAGGACTGTGCGCGAACACGTGCGGTCGTGCCGCACATGCGCACTGTCACGCCGGCGTCCTGCGGCGGGGCCGCGCCCTCCGGTCTGGCGCTGTCCCCGGATTACTGACAGCCGATCTGCAACAGGTGGCAATCACGGCCTCCCACACCTGTCCCTCGCCCCGTGATTGCTCCCGTCCTTATATACCATGCATTTGTGTTCTCCCATTGCAGGTTATTGTTTGTGCCATGCCAAGTTGTGTTTCGTGTATCTTTGTTATTATCTGTGTATCTATTTTCAGTTACGTACCTTCGTGCTTACACCAGTTTGTTACATCTCCCATGATTAATATAGTATCATTGAATGTTACAATATCAGAGAAATATTCAGTAAATTCATCCAAAAATTCTGAGTATGGTCCAGGGGGGTGGTATACAATGGCTAGATAAATAGGCTCAGAGCTTGTTGATCGCATTACAAGTAACTAAAATTATTTCATGTTATTCAGTTTGGGATTTAGATTAATGTTAGAGTTATAAATCAGCGCAACCCCACCACCTTTTTTGGATGAACGAGCAACATGGGAGCTAATATAACTTGGTAGTGATGCATCATTTAACGGTAGGAATTCATTCTATTTCAACCAGGTTTCGCAGAGGCCTAACATATCTAAGCTGTGTTCTTTAATTAGGTAACTTAATAGCAATGCTTTAGATGATAGTGATCTAATATTAATGAGGCCAACCCTCAGAATACTTATTTCACTCTGTAATAGCGCCATCTACTTCACTCCCCTTCATGTCTTCCTGAGTTTTAATTTGAATTAAATTACATTGTTTTGGGGGAAGCTTGTATTTCAGTTTATTTGATGCACAGCGGGAACGTAACAAAACAGGTATATGGGAGATCAATGAATTTCCTAAACAGATATTACTGCTGCCAGAAGTAATATGCTCACTATCCATCCCGACATTACTAGGTAAACTGTCAAGCTGTACACCCTCTGAGGATGTATTGATGGCAGACACTGAGTGCTTGCCCCGTTCTCTAAACTATCAGACTCCGCACCCTCTATAAATGTTCTATCCTGTATCTGCAGAAGCTGATGTGTCATGCCTGAGCTAAACATCTATCTATGTTTCTAGAAAGAGTAATGGCGCCTACATCCATAGGTTTGCCCCAGAAAGAGGGCCAGTTATTTACAAATAGGAATCCCTTATCTCTACAAAAGCTTCAGAACAGCATTTAAAATAACAATGACTTTACAATACTGTACAAACAACAAACAAACAAACAAACATCTAATACAACGTATGCAAAATATATCCAACCTACGTTGATGTGAAAAATCTATGCATATTCTTCTTAGAAACATCCCTAAGCAATACCTACACCTCTAACCATAACATATTTAGCAAATAATTTCATGTTGTTGGTTCTCAAAAGACAGTTTTGTGGAGACAACTTTCCTACAAATGTTAGGAGACTACAAAGATAACTGGTCAATTTGCACAATTTTGTCATGTAGAAAAAATAAAAAGGTAAACGTTGGTTGGTACAGTAGTGAAGGTACATTAAAGCTTTTGTGTTATTTGAACAGCTCAAATAATTGGTAAAGCCTTTAATAAATGATTAATAATTTAATATCGACTCATACAGTACTTACTTCTTCCATTTCAGTGCAGATCATTGATACCTAATATTAGAACGATGGTAACAAGTATTTAGTTTTGCTCAAAAATACCTACAAGGTTGCAATGTTATTTGGCAGACAAATACCATAACGTACTGTAAGTCTGTGCCAATAAAAATGAGATTGAGTCGATATCTGCAAGTTCGGAAATACAGTATCTGTACTATCTGTCTTTGTTTGATAAAGGTATTTAAATAAAAGACTCAAGTTGTTTAAAAGGATGAAGACTCAACATATTGTTTCTTTTTCAACAATGAGCTAGTAAGACATTGTGGAAAACTAGGTTAAACCAATGGATATGTCTTGAATTAGCTCTGCACAGTATACTGAAGTCACTAAAAACACATTTTAGAAAATGAATTATACATATCACATTGAGCAAATATTTGCATGCCCTGGTCAATGCTCATCTTCATCTCTTCATGACTGCTTCCATCACACCATCATCTACTGCCAGTGGCCAGTCCTAATTGACAGGCTCTCTACTTTCATCTGCCAGAACACGTCCTGTGCACATGACAGTGGCGGTCAGGGGTTTGATCAACTCATAAAGGCCTCATGTTAGCCTTCTGGCACCGGCCCCCACAGCCTGCCTGTATGTCTGTCAAGCTGCTGAGTGACACCACTGTCACCCTGGACCCCCCCCCCCCACACACACACACACACGGTTTGGACTAGCTGTCAAAGTGAATAATAAACCCTCCATGCCATACTGTTGTCCCCCATACACCCCACTGAGGATATACCCCTCAAACCCCCCTCAGCCGCTGCTCTTGTCAGCGTCTTAGAGGAGAAAAGAGATGGAAGACAATGGAGCGGAAGCTGATGCTGGGGTCTTCTGGACACATGTCATGGAGTGTATGTGGATTGAAGTGAACTTAAAGGTATGGTCAGTAATTCTTGCTAACTTCGAGCTCAAATCCAAACAGTATCGCTCTGCGATCCTCCGCAGTGGCGCATCACACATCGACATGCATTGTATAGCAAAGCATAGTGTTACAGCTTTGTTGATACGAGCGGTGTTCACCACATTGTTTATGTTAGACTACTATTTACAGGGATATTTACAGGGCTGTGTAGAAGTATCAGGTTATTTTTTCACACACACAGAGTATGGTAAACGAGCTAAATGGAAGGAGATCTTTGTTGAATTTGACAAAAAGTGTATTAGCTTACAATTAGCTTGCAATAGCTGATAATACCCTTAACTACCGTTACACCTATATCAGGCTATAGGAAATATTTACTACTTAGCATACCTATAATGTTTTTTTTTCAAAACATTATTTATCTACAGTACTTGACAATTAAACACTTTTTTTTTTTAATATGGCTGGGGGTAGACTTTAAAGTGGAATGGACGTTGCTCAAGGGCACTTGTCGTCATGGCTATATCACCACAGTAATGAACAATAGTAGAAGTATCCCTATGAAGCACTGTGTGGCAGGCAGCACTGGCCAGGTGACCACACACACACCCATATCTCACCCCGAGAAGCAGGCCTGCCTAGAGGCCTCCCAGCCAAGCGGAGGCAGGGCCTGTCTCCAGACACACATGAATGTGATGGAAAGTGTCCTGAGCTGGCCAGGAACCCAGATCACCCTGCCTGGAGCCAGCTGCCTTACAGAACCACAGCACAATTAAGAGGAGACTAAGACGAGTGAGGCAAAAACAACGTTTCAGAAGGCTTTCTATCTAATGATGAGATAATCTGAAGGGACACGCGCACACACACACACACACACACACACAGACACATACATACAGATTCATGCAGTGGAAAAATTATTGTAAGAAACATATTGGCAGGTTATTTCGGATGAGCAACATGGGGCTTTTATCTAAAGTATAATGAATGTTTATTTTCCTGGGAATGAAAATGAGCCTGACTGTCTAGTTTGTAACCAATATGTCCATACTGGTCCTAGTGTGGTAAACTGTAATTAATTGTGAAACTATTGAACCCCGTTGAACCACTCTGCATTGCTACAACTGTTTGGAACACATAATCTACCATAGCTCTACCACCATTTCACAACATGCTTGACTATTGTCAACTCATTAATCCACTTAATGTGAAAACGATGTTCTATTTAGCTGAGAGCAATAGTCATGCAAAGCCAGGCTAAATCATTAGGATATTTACGGTCACAAATCAACAGTTAATGTAAGAACAATTCAGTTGTACTTAATTCAATTTGCTTTATTATTACCATTGAGAAAGTATCATCAATTTTTTAGACTGTAAGCATGTACGTACATTTTACCTGATCACCCCCACAATTCTTTAGCTGCTGTATTCAGTGGTGAGGCTGGCAATATATTTAGACAGACTTTCCTGCCCATACGTTTCTCATTGGAGCACTTACAGTAAACTGGGTGGGTTTTGTTCATGTGTGGTTTGTGCAGTAAGACACCATCTTCTTCTCTCTGCTGTTTACAGAACAGTAAAACCCCAGACTGACATGGGGCTCACACATTCCCACAAACAGGAACCCATTTTCTGAAGAATAATACTAATAATGTGACCAGAACCCAAAGCGTTTCCTTTTCTGCGGCAAGGCAGATTATGTTTTTGTTATATTATATTTCTTATTTCAGAGACGACCGCCAGAGTGCCTTGTAAATGCAAACCCAACATTTGGTTGCATTTTTTCATATTGCTGCACTTAAACATCAGACTTAATGAAACCGCATGCTATCAGCCTAGCCATATTATAGCACATTGGCACAATCGCTACGAGGGCGCAAGTCATTTAACCCAGTTTTGACTCTTCTCTGTCCTGGCACTGCAATTATTACATTTTTAATTTTTAATTTAATTTAAATAATGTATGTTGCTGTCATGTAATGTATACTGCTGTCGTTATCCTAACAGGATGTTGGTTGCGTATATACAGCTGGAGTATGATCTCTTCTGCTATGGACACATATACTGTTTGTAAGTCACTTGAAAGCAAAGTGTCTGCTGAATGCTGTTAATGTAAATAGTTTAGTGGCTCAGTTAATTCGATTTGTTTTTAATCTTGGCCAGGATACAAAGAAAGGGAATAGTGAAACAGAGAGAGAGAGAGAGAGAGAGAGAGAGAGAGAGAGAGAGAGAGAGAGAGAGAGAGAGAGAGAGAGAGGTTTGGGATATAGCAAGAACGAAGGCAAACAATGAACAGTGAGCAAGGAAGTATAGGCCTTGGTTTTCAGTTCCCTCTCAAGATTCCAGACTAATGACTGAGCTGTAATGGTACTGGCTTGGAATGGGCCAAATGAAACAAGTGGTGCTGCCAGCCCAGCCATGTTTATTTCCCTTCATTTTTCATTTGTGACAAAAAAAACCTTTCATATATACAGAATCTGCATTTCATTTGCAGATTCCCACTATTTTCTTCCCCCGTTTCGATGGACCCACTCCCCCAGATTTCTTTGTTTTGCACATTCAGCAGGTCTTTGGGCCAAAGCAAGGATTTGTGGCTCAATAAGCAGTAGACTATATATTTATTTTTTAGGGGGAATTCCCATTTGCCAACATTTCTCTCTCACTTACTGCACAGTAGTAGCTTCATACATAGGCTACACTATACAAACTAATAACTAACTAACTAACTGCTACTGCTGCTGTTAAACACAGAAGTTTGAATTAGTGTAGAATCGGAGAAGGGGATTAATCCCTGCATGTGTCGGGATGTTGTGAAACATTGACCACTAAGAAAACAATGCTGTGATGTCAAATGAAAACCTCTTCAATTCAGTGTTGGCAATGCTCAGATTTTCAGTTGAATTGATGGTTTATGTCGTCATACATGGACTGAGCAAGTTCCATGATGGTGCAAGAAGACACTGGGTCCAAACCCATTTTAGACTTCAGAAAAATGTAAACACATTTATCAGAAAAGCAGACAATTTGATTTAATGGAGATGAAAATCATTAGTATATTTGGACACAAATATAAGACAGTTATTCAAAGATAAACTTCTTGATTTGTATCTGCAATAAAAAAAAAGTATATATGTGGGTACACACAACAGTCCAGGTGTTGAATGCCCCTCCCACGTGAGCGCTGGGCAGACCTCCACTCCTCTTCCTCCAGAGCCCCAGCCTTAATGTTTTATATACATCTCCCCCTTCTGCTCTTTCAAACAGACATGTGGCTGCAGGGAGAATGTGGGGTTTTGAGGGCGCTACAACACAATCAAGGAGTTTACCTTGACAGTATGCGTCTTGTGGGAGAGTAAACTCAGACTAAAGTCTTTGGGATATTCAGCAATACTTGTGGAATAACATGCAAGCCTGTACAGTCACGCGAACCGTGCGAACATGGTAGTCTCCCATCCTGTTCTATGAGTGTGTTCATCTCTGGCTGCTATCCAACAGCCACAGTAGCTGGATGAGAGCAGCCAGGCTGCATGCCATGAGGGACTTCTGGGATTAGGGACTCCAGCTCCATCATATCTGTATGGATTGGAGGCAACATTTTGGAGTCAAGTGTAAATCTGACCGGGTTCATTATTTGTTGCGATTTACAGGCGCCATGTAGCTACCACAAATCTATAACGCAGATACAATGTCTAACTGTGTTTACACTGTCCAAGCAAACCACTGTTACAAAAGGTTCAGTATTTTTGTGGTGGGTATTGACGCCCACATGTGCCCACAATCATATTTGACAGCAGATCTTCCCATACAGTACTTAGTATCAGGTTGTGAGTGTGGTAATATTACACATCCACCTATTGGGAGACAGCCCAGCTCTCCCTCTAGGCTGAGTTTGCAGTATGGAGACCTGCACCCATCTGCCACAAAACACCTCATCTGTCTTGCTAAGCATTTTTAGAAACAGGTGCAGGTGCTTGGTCTGGCAATAAAACGAAGGAAATACCAGATTTAAGGCCTATCCCTATCTGATGAGACAATATTTGTATAAAGTTAATTAAAATACATTTGTCTGTGAGAACACTAAGAGATCAGCTCCCCTTGCAAAAGGTAGAAGTTAGCAGAAGGGTGACAGCATTAACATTTACAGCAATGCACTGCAGTAACACCCCTTCTCAGTCCTGACACTACGCTCCAGGACCCGAGCTGCTCTGTCTACTGTGGACATCTGACAGCATGGCACATTTAACATTTTAGACATTGCTGAAATGCGTGCCTAATCAGGAACGTGCGCTCATGACGGAGGAGAGCTGGGGGGTGATGCTATTCAGCTACACTGCCCTTAAGGAGTAGAATACACTCACCACTGCTGTGGTGGGAACAATATCATTGATAGCCATTACATTCAATGCACTTGGTAATCTTATACAACATGCGGTAAACAAGTTGTGAGTGCACAAACGGTCAAATTCTGTAGGTAATTCCTCACCGTAACGGATGAATTAGCAAAAGTACTCTGTACCTTATTAGAAATCTTAAACGTAATATTCAAAACAATAGCAGCTATGGAAAAACTGACTTATTAAGTTAATATGTGATATTATAGGGAAATATTGCCATTTTTAATGGTCAGCAGTGAGGCTGAAATTAATTTACATCTTGAAATGAGGTGTGAAAAAGGGTGCACTACGCATTATGGAGACAACCCCAAATTATTAGGAGAGAGTATTACTACGCCTGGTGCTTTTAACAGTGAGGCTCATTATACAGACTACATAATCACAGCACCAAATGCATGGAAATACAGTATGCTATCTGCTCAGGACTATAAAAACACAGAACCCCTCACAACCAGAGCCACCAGTGGTGGGCCTCACATGTACCTGGGTCAGACCCCCAGAAAACATAGGTAAAGTAATGTTAAGTAAAATACAGTAAAATGAAACAAAGTAATGTCAAGTAAAGAAAAGTAAAGTAAAATTAAGTAAAGTGGTGTTAAGTTAAGTAAAGTCAAATTAATTAAAGGAAAGTCAAATGAAGAAAAGTAAAGAGTAGGGGGAGGGGATTCCAATGTTAGGCGAGC
This sequence comes from Forbesichthys agassizii, assembly GCA_026546735.1. Classification (NCBI taxonomy): domain Eukaryota; kingdom Metazoa; phylum Chordata; class Actinopteri; order Percopsiformes; family Amblyopsidae; genus Forbesichthys; species Forbesichthys agassizii. The sequence goes on along the minus strand of JAODLL010000754.1, from coordinate 3,756 downwards.
CGAAAGAGGTGGCAGCAGGAGGCAAATGATTTAGACCTTTCGGAGGAGACATATTGGAGAGGCGGGTAGATGACCCCCACCAACGCCTTGCCTCATTGACAAGACAGCCATTAGTATTCAAATGCCACTAGGAATATGTATGACTGGCCAGGAGAGAAAGAGGCTGCAGCTTTGTTGCCAGAAGGCTGAAGGGAATAAAGCAGAGGAGAGGCCCATAGGAGTGACATTACCGTGGTTAAAGTGAGAGCCTGAAAGAGGAGTGAAAGGAGGCCCATAATACAGAGAGGCGTTGTTGTGAAGACACCTTTTACTGCACAGCACTCATTGTCTGTGTCGCCATGCCGACAGAGAGTAGCACTCTGTCTGAGCCTGAAGGCACTGTCCAGCTGAGACTGTACTTATATCCATGGTTGAGACACTGGTGAACTGTGCAGTGCCTCCCCATTAGCTTAATGTGCTAATGGGGAGAGAGTGGGTGATGGCCTGAACAACACTCAACACAACATACAAAAATAATGACAATTAAATCTGGACTGGAGAGTTAATTTCTCTGACTCACTAAGTTCTGTGGTGTGCGTGTTTTTGAGGTGTGTTCAACAAGACCATTATTTTTTAAATAAAAATATGATATGTATATTTATATTGTTTTACATTTAAGCAGTAAACGTGATAATCAATGAAACACGCCTTGACATTTTTGAGAGACCATGTGTCAAACAAGAAGAGAAACTAAGCACAGCATAGCTCATTTCTCATAATGATGTATGTTAGCACACAGCACAACACCCTTAACTTAATCAAGTGCATTTTTATGTTAAATATCTGCACACTCTCCTTTACTTTCACTTTTTATTTGTATTTTATATTCTATGTATGCTCATGTCTTAGTGAGTGTCTTGTAAGGCATCCGCAAATGTATTATTATTATTATTAACTATAACCACATATAGGCTACTGTAGACTATATGAACAAATAATTGATTGAGAAAATATACAAAGTGATATAAAGTGTATAATTAATATAGTGAGGAGGAGCAACTTGCAGCCTGTCAAAACAAATGCTCTATGCTTCATTAATAGCGTAGTCTCCCGGTGCACAAAGCGTCCCTCATGTCCTCTTGTATCCTAGGGAGGCTCAGGGTAGCTGTTTGCTAGCACTGTGCAGAATCTGTGTGACAGCTAGGGCCCCCTGTGGAAGTGAGCGAACCCCCTGTCCCTTTAGATAATCCCCAGGAGAAAAGACCTGCATTTAGGGTGCGATACGCTTAATCCGCAGGCCTTGTTTACAATGGAACCCCGCACTTCCTGTGGCCTGGAAGCTTCCGCTGGTCCCGGGAGGCCTGGTGTGGGTGCCAGTATACGCCGATGTGTATCTACAATGACACAAACAGCACTGGCAAATACACACATTTTGAAACGGAATGTTAAAATAAACTTTGTAATTTCGCACTTTCTTTATGGGAGATCCAAACAGAACAATCTAACTAGCCCTCACAACCCAGAGCATGTTACGTAAACATGGCTCTTACATGACTCACAAACCTACAGAGAATGTTAAGATTCTGCCCCCGGTTGTGGCGCAAAAGAAGGCTTGAATGTGCTACAGAAAGATTAGCCAAGCAGAGTGATAGATAGCATCATTTTTTAAACTTTAATTCACATAGAGGATCCTGCTTTGTACTGTATACCAGACAAGGCATATGCTGGCAGGTGACAGCATATACTTTAATCTTACGATTTGTATCATATACATACATACATACAATTGTCTACTGCATGGTATTGTGGTATAAGATGTAGGCCTACTGTCTTTAAGTTGTTGCCTACATTATTCTATAATAATGATCATCAGATTGTGTTGAGATTATAAATAGTATCATACTAAAATATATTCAAGTATATTATTTTGGGGAAATTTAATTTAACGCTTACTTTTTGTACTTTACATCCTACTTGTTTCATTTCACTTTTACATTTAGAAAATAATAAAATAAAAATAGTAAAACATTTTCTACAATATAATTCGCTTAGCCTACCACATTTGTTATTCACTTCAAACACACCCTCATTTTTATAGAATCTGGCATCAAGCTTAATGAAATGCGACTGTTTCAACCTACCCAGTGTTTATAGGGCAGGCCTATCAAACATAGGTCACAGAATTTGTCCTCGTTTTAATTTTCTTGATTGATACAAATGGGTGGTGTTTACAGCACAAGGACATCACACAGTGGGGCAAGGCTTGTTTTGTAGGCAAGCAGTATATTCACTTTCAGATACTGTACGTTTATGAGTTTGCCTAGTCTCTTTTAGTCTTCCTTTGATTTACAATGTGGCAATCCCTAAGCATCTGGCATGAGAGCAGGCTCAAACAAACCACACTCTATTTGATCCAGCTCTGACGTTTACAGAAAAACTTTCTCTACTCTAAATCTCGGCCGTTGGCTGAACATTAATGCGTCAATACATTGTCAGCTAAAGGTCTCTTTTTATTTATTAGTGAGTTGGGATTGGGGGGTTGAACAATGTACTTACGTAAACCAACTTGTCTATCTCAGTATCATTAACTTGAAAGGTGCCAGGGCTGTGCCAATGTTTTTGACTGTTTGGCAGTAGTGCTCTTGTGCGTGGTGTCCACCAAGACTAACTGTTCATGACAGGGCCAAGAGTGTGCGTGTGCACACTAGGTCCTGGGGGAACCAGGCCTAATATGAGAGTGAAACCCAATACAGCCTATAGCCAGCGTCAGTGTTCTCTTCCTAAAGAATTAGTCTGTCAGTCTGCCTTAATTCCCCAAGAAGCAGGAAGCTCTGAACTGGACAGATGGACTTTCTCCTGAGCGTTTTAGTTGGTACGTACTGCAGACAGAGAGGCTAGCTGGATTAAACACAGTTCAAGTGGAGCACAGGACATATATGATCCAGGGTCAAACTAATGCTTCCCTGGTTGTGGTTTGTGTGTGTGTGTGATTCACCCAGCTGGCAAGAAGCATCTGGTTGAAAGGTAGGCCCACCCAGCTGATGTAAAAAGATACAGCCACGAGCAACTAGCCATCCAAAGGATAGCTTGGCATCCAGGCAAACATTTCAATCAGGCCGTGAGACCGTCTGGCTCAGGCCAGCCATGGAGTGGTGGAGCCTGAGACTGACTGTCCTGGTGCTAGCCAGGCTAGACACACTGGTGGTATGAGGCCTCAGGTATGCACCATGTGCCAGCTCTTCTATTCGTGCTGTCTGTAATTAGACATAAGATTACTAGTAGTGGATTATCATATGTTTACTCTCTCTCTATTTACCACTCACAGCCAGGTCATAATTTACATGCAAAAAATATATTTATAATAAATTCAGGAGTTCCATTCTGGCAGTGAATATATTATACCTTTATTTGGTTACACCCAAAATAACAGCATTGTTACAAAATAAAAACAAATAAAGCTAAAAATATATCAGCCATAAGCACTGTGTTTACACTTGGCATTAACATCTAGCTATCTAGTTTTATAGAACCATTTTGCCCTCATCTATGGACGATTTGCTGAAATGAGCAGAGTTGATCTCACTCTGTCAACCATGGCAGCTGCTTCAGCATAGATTTGTGGAACGTATGTGACATCGTTGTGCTAGGGGACCTGCATTCAGTTGTTAATGCTTTACAAGGTAATTTCTACTAAATGGTAAAATGGGCTCATTTATATAGCGCTTTTATCCAAAGCGCTTTACAGTAATTTGCCTGACATTCACCCAGTCATACACA